>OY757187.1:64973113-65062353 GCA_963583895.1 Melanophora roralis
CATGTATTAATATTAATAGGAAAAAAAAATTTAGAAGATTTTATAAATGTATATATTTTTACAGATTTATACATATACTTATGTGGTCCCGCGATTTTTATTCTGTGTATTTGTTCATGTTTTAATGTTTAAAATAAAAAAACTGTTATAAAAGAATAACAAGCAGACCATAAGCTCAGGTGCTGGCTTTAAAAGTAACGTTTACACATACATATTTATATATGTATATATCGTACACTAAATCCAACATTAGTAACAACTCAAAATCCATTTAGCTGATTTTTTTTGTTATAAACTGATTCCCAGTTAAAATTCTTAAGTAATTTTGTTATTAAATTGCAATCAAGTTTCCAACAAGAGGTAAAAAGTCCCTAATAAAAACGAATTATTTTGACTTATGACTGTTTTAGATTTCGTGCATGAAATGTCTGTTTTAATGTATGTGTATCTTAAGCCTTAGAATGGGTAAGTGTATATGTATAGTTGGTATACGTGTGATGAAGTTTTTTTTCTGTTTGCATATCATATTGCATGTTAACGGTGAATGCGTTTACCGCAACCAGCAAATGGAATCGAGTGGACAATGCGGAATCTACTCAACACAGTGAAGGAAAGTAAATCACAATGCAAATACCAAATGCAGATTTATTTAGTTTTAATTTTTGTTTAATAAGAATGAAATAAATCAGAAAAACAAAAAGATCCGCTACAAACATTTTAATTTTATAATTAATTATTTTCAATTACTTTAAAGTCTTGCAAAATAACAACAATTTCCAAATATTTTTTTTTTCAAAGATCGTTTTGGTTTGTTTATAGTAATTTTCAATAAGTTTATTGAAGTTATTAAACAAAGCCTTAAAATATTCATAAGGTTTTTTGAAAAATTGATTAAAGTCTAGCGATGATTTGGTACAAGAATCAATAAAATGCATATGACACCCTAAACTGAATTTAAAGAAGAGGTAAGCCAAAACAACGCACAAGAAATTAAAAGATTAAAATGAGATGAAGTTATCTGTTCCTAAGTAAAGCCGGAGTAGTGTCAAAAAAACGCTGGGTATAGAATTTTTAACTAAGTAAAGATTTTGTTTCTCCAAGTACAATTTGTCCTAATAGCTGAGTGAGATATAAGCCAAAAAGCAAGACCACCTCTGTTTATTTCTCTAAAATTTTTTAACATTAAAACTTCTACAACTGGTTCGAAGTTGCAATGTAAAATCGACTTCCAATAATTTTTCCCCACAAAAATTTTTTGGAACATACCTATTTTTGCCCACTAAAAGGGTTGCCATACTAAATTTAATTTTTTAAATCACTCCCACAGCTTCCAGCGTGCTCCTACAAAGGTGAAATGTAAGACACAACTTCTCCGTAGTCGGAATTTCCAGAATATGATTACCTTTTATCTCCACACCGTAAGGGGCTTATCACATAAAATTTGAAAAAATAGGATAAAAACAACTTTCCCAGTCCCCCCAAAAGGGTTAAAATATGACACCGACCACTATTTAAAAATTTTAAATATTTCATAATTGAAAAAAATTGATGAAGTCCGTGGTTTCCAATGGCCATTGTGAAGGGTACCTAAGACTCGGCACAGCCGTATATAGCGCTCTTACTTGTTTTATTCTTTAAATGTGTTCATGGGCCACAACAAATACATACACATATACTAACAAATATGTTAATGAACAATATGGATACTTATAAGCATTCTGCATATGTTTGTTTGAAGCAGTGGAAAACCAACCATACGTACATATACACGTACGTTTGTGCAGTACTTTTAACACACACACACACATATATTGACCAACTTAAATGAAGTTAAAATATACCCAACTGGGTAAATATGTATCTTTCAGCTAATGTGAATTTATTGTTAAAAGTGTTATTGTCCTTTTTTTAGTTAAACTCTTTCATCAAACAAAAAAATTCAGTTTTTTCGTTGCTTTTTTATACACATCCTAAAAAAAGAACTATGAAACGTATTCCACAAAGCCTACATAGACTCTGGTCAACGGATGCTTGACAGCCAGAGGCTAAACAAAAAAGGAAATACATAAAACAAAAAAATCCAAAGAGAAATAAAAATCATTTACACCGCGTTGTTGTTGACTTCACTCATATGCATAATGAAACCAAATAAAAGGGCGAAAAACAAAATAGTTTCTTTTTACTTTTAACTCTCATTTGAATTTGTTAACACAGCCAACAATGCAGTTATTTACCCAAAAAGGGTCACACTATAATTTGCTTTTTACATAAAATTATTCAGCTAAACTTTTTCTTTTTTGCTTTGCAGATATATGCATTCGTTTTAAAGAATAGATGCCGCTTTAAACTTAGTATTTGCTTAAAGGTACGAAGCTGGTTTTTAAATTATTTCTAAAATTAGAATTCTATAAATTTTAATTTAATTATATCCACACCACATACTATGTAGAAGTATTATGCGCTGGTAAAATGTTTGTTATGCACCAAAATAATTGTTAGAGGCCTATCTTTAAGTATAACGACCGATCCATAATCACTTCCTGAGTCAAACAAAGCGTGTCTAACCGTTTATCCGTTCGCTCTGCTAGGTGTCTATGTATATTTGTAACCAAAGTACAGGTTGCAGTTTTAGGGAGATTTTGATGAAATGGAGCACAAATAAGTTTTTTGCAATGGGAAACAAATTTGTGGGTTGTGTGTGTGAAGATAGATCTATTTTTTTAGAAATAATTTCCATACAAATGTCCTTTCGAAAGAACCATTTTAAGCTGTAAATTTCCCGAATGTTACTCTATCTTCACAAAATTTTGCACGTGTGCTAACCCTAATGTTTTAACTATTATACCGAATGCAGATTTAATTGATCTATATTTTGGCATAGCCCCCATACAAATTTTATCCAGGAATATGCATTTTTGGCTATAAATGCCTTCACAAAATTTTTTTTATCACCTTCTGCCATCAGATGTTAAATAGAATTATCTTATGAATTATTTAAAATCCATCATGGCTCCTGTATAAGTCCAACTCCCAGGTCCCACACTTAGCCTCATAAATAATATTATCAGAGCACAATAATACACGCCCAAATCTTCTTCAAGTGCAAATAATTCAATCAAATTTGGGAAAAATTGGATCATATTTGACAATACTTCCCATAGGTAGTACGCGCTTACCCGAAAATTAAGCTAGCGCCACTTGTTAATGTGACTTGTGATACAAAAGGTGGTGTAGGCTCTAATATTAAAGGGCTTGGCCAACCATAAATTTTAGCTTGTTTATTTGTTGAATTTTTGCACAAGCAGAAGGCAACCTGTCATTAAAGTATTCTATATAAGACATTTATTAACAGAAGTTGTAACTTAGTAACTAATCCCATACAACAAGACACAGCTGTGTCCAATCACCAGTTATAGTCAAGGTATTTTAAAAACGTAAATATTATAAAATATGACTTTATATTGGGTTTCAGTCCATGGTTATGGGGTGAATATGCTTATAACGCCTAAGAATAATTGTCTGAGACCCACCTTCAAGTACACCGATCGACTCAGAATAATTTTCTGAATCGATTTTAATATGTTTGTTCGTCTCTCCGGCTGGATGCATATGTATACTTATAAACACGATACAGACCTCAATTTTCAAGATATTATAATGAAGTTTGGCACACATAAGTTTTTTGACACTGGCACCAATCTTTTTGTTTTTGTGCTGAGTAATCCATTTTTTGCATAGCCCTTATTTAAATTCCCTCCCTGAACAAGCATTTGAGGCTATAACTAACTCTACTCCTACTTTATCTTCGCCGGGTTTTGCAATGTACCCCATGCAAATGTTATCGGTCAATTTCTTGCGAATATGGGGTCTCCCTAAAGTTGCATATTGGGCTATAACTAACTCGAATATAACTCTATTTTGACAAAATTTTGTAAGTGTGTCTAGTTTTGTGTTAAACAAAAGTATGATTAGTAAATTTTTTGATATAGCCGCCTCCCGGAAAAACAATTTTTGACTATGAGGGGCTCCAATATTACTTTATGTCCTAAAATTATTATATTTAATACAAATGTTACTGGCCCACATACAAATGTGGTGTACGGTATAATATGATCATGGTTTTCTGACTAAAAGTTCCTTAATTGTTTTTATAAATAGAAACTCTTACAAAGTTTCACCGTTTCACGCTACCATTGCTCTTCCGTCCCACTCGTTTCTCGTTTAAATAAAAAAATCTTAATGAAAAAATGTTGTAGAAGACGTGAGGTCAATAACTAATTGCATTTTCAAAATTTTCAAAAAATGGTGGGATTGTGTGAAAGTGAAACCCTCCGTGCTCGCGCTTAAATTTTCCAAGAATTGTTGTAAATTTTTTTTACTAAATTTTAATTCGATAGCTGTTAAAGATTTTGAGGTGTTGCTTATCAGATGCAACTAGCATGTTACTAGCGGATAATGCTAAAAGAAGAGTAAAATAATATGGGGTTACATGTTAATTCAGTCTAGTCTCAGAAAAGTAGATTAAAAATAAGATTTTAGAACTGAAATTCTAGTAAATTTCAGGTCAAGTAGAACAAGCCAGAAAAGAAAAAACTTGGTAGCCATTTGTCAATATAGCACAACTTACCTTTCAATGACTATTACATATCGTTCACATTATTTAGAAATTGAATGATATCGGATTCTTTCTTAAATTTTGTTAAAGTAATAGTTTTTAACTAAAACATATAAGAAAAATCATAAAAAGACGTATAATCCTCTATTAATTACAAAAATACAATAAAATAACGATTAAAATTTAAAGTACTAATGTGATATCGGAGCTCTTTATAGAAAGAAGTTAATTTAATGTAATTACAGAAATTGCTCATTTAGGTCCCCTTTTGCAAACAAGCATGGAAAATACTTATTAAACTTCTTATTTGTAAGCAAACGTGGTAAGTATATGCCTCCAATGCCATCGCCACATTAAAATAATGGGTTGAAATTTTAATTAGTAAGTAGTGTTGACACGTTTTTTTAGCATTTTAACACATTACTAGGCAATATAAGTTTTTGTTGGAAAATTTTCATTCAACCTGCAGTGAAACCGAATAAAAAAGTGGTGAAAATACATTACACTCGGCCTATATTTGGATTTTCTTATTCTTAAGAAAATTTTCATTCTTAGCTATCACAATTTCAAATATTTACCTGAAGCGAAAACAAAAAAAAATTAAATATTCACAAGGGAAATCGTAGCACCAATACAAACGTAAAAATTTACATTAAATAGGTAACACTTTTAATCTGTTGAAGGCTTGTTTTGGTATAACGTCTACATTCTGAAGAAATTTTCTTAACGGTATATTACAAAAACTATAACAGATAACTATCAATTAAGAACTTGATACAAAGTATTCTTTCTACGATTTAAAAAAAAAGATGTGATATTCCAAATTTATAAAAATTTTGATAGCCTAGAGGTACTGCCGACTTTTTTTCTGCCCCTAATTTTTTTCTCTTGGTGTTTATTTTCTTAAAACTAATCACCTCAACTGGATCAATAGGGATACAAAAAGACCAATGTGATGAATTTTATATATAAGTCACAGTCACATCTACTACGAATACGTGTTTCTAACGGAAATTGTCCCAATATATCTGAAGTGTAACCGAATTAGGCTCGTTGATAGATTACTGCCAACTCCACATTAGATTTAATTCTCGAAAGTTACCTTAACCTGCTTACAATTTTTTTAGTCCTGCACCTCGTACATTTCAGAAAATATGTTTAATTTTTGATACCCTACACATAGTGATTAAGGTATATATCAGTTTGTCAACCCGTTTGTAATTTTTATAATACTCACTTTAGACCCCATAGAGTATATATATTCTGCATTCTACTAAATAGGGAAGTCGATACAGCTATGTCCGTCTGTCCACCTTTATGTTTGTGTGTCGGGTGAAATCATCGCACTGAAAATTCTTTAGTATAAAATAATCAAAAATTATCCTGAGAAAATTGCTTTTTAAAAACAGCAAACTTGGTTCACTATTGACCTAGATATAAGCGTACACCCATAATAACCCATTTTCTAGGACAAAGTCTGATCATATATCCCTATGTATCTCAATAAATACAGCCTCTCTTGCCGCTAAATTTAGCGTGGATACTTTGCAGATAAAAGTCCAAGGATCAGGGAAGCGGTATTTCCGCTACAATTACACAAATTTTGTAAAATATTTTGTGCGCTACTTCGGAGAAACTATAACAGCTATAAAATTCAAATGTTCTTCAAACATTAATTTTATCAAATGCCTAATTTTTGGGAAAAAAAATTATTTAGTCAGGAGCAGGGGAAGGGGTAGGACCGCTGCTTCATCTCGGAAACTATAACAGCAGTAAGAAGTAAGTTTACAAAAATGCCTACATTTTGGAAAAAAATATTTGGACAGGAGCAGAGGGAGGGTAAATCCCCATACAAATAAGCAATTGTTATAAATATTTTGATAAGCTATATCTGGAAAACTATTACAACTATCGGCTTTTCTACAAAAAGTAATGATACAACAATTCTTATATTTTGGAAAAAAATTGTTGTTCATACAAATTAACAAATTTCGAAAGCTGTTAAAATTTTCGACCTGTAACCTTCTACATGGTATTCTATATTACATACAAACTTTAAAATTTTGTAAAGTTTTTTATTACAAGAACTAGGACTACTATCAGCTTCAAAGTTTGGCAGAAAAGATGGCCCAGCGTGAAGGGTATATAAGATTCGGCACAGCCGAATATAGCACTCTTACTTGTTTTATACTGCAGAGAACAGTAAATCTAATTTGTGTCTCATTTAGTGACTTTCAGAAAAAATTATGCGAGTTAAATAAAGTTGACACTATGAGTACGTTAATAATGGCACTGAAGCACTAACAAGGATTAACGTACATTGAGGTGGTGCATCTCTTAAGGAGCGCAAACATGTATACCTTCGTATACATACATATAATTTTAATTGTTAACGATGCAATCAGAAAGAATTTTCCTATTGTATATAAAACTTGTATTTTTTTTAATTTTTTTATACAGGGCAACAATGTCATAAGATTATATTAAACACTTTACTATAAGCTTAAACTAAAAGCAAATTTTTATGACTAACCTAAGAGTACAATTTGTTATTAAAATAATATTAAAGGAAAAAAAGCTTCAAATATTGTAGTAAAATAAAGTTAAGGAAGTTAAAATATAAATAAAATGATGTGGACAAAGTTAGATTAACCTATGGTGAAACTACAAAATGTTTGGCAGTTTGTGGAGAAATATTAATTTAATCATTTTCTATAAATTCAAGCTAAAATTTATATAAAAAAAAGAATGTAATAAAATCTGATGTTTGGACAAGAAGCTTATGATCATGCATATAAAAAATTTAGAACATATTTTTTTTTAAATATATATAGGTAAAATTAAATTTTTTATTATATCCACACCACATGCCTGCACAGAAAAAATTATTTTAATTAACAATTTAAATAAATGTTTTATTAATAATTAATTTAAGCCTTTGTTTTGCTTCCATTTCCCGATTCCTCCCAATAAAAACATATATTTTACATATGTTTCAGCGATCTCTATATTTAGTTCATCATCAGGATCTACAAATAATTATATTTTTGTTATTATTACAATTTTTATAATAAAATATATTAACCTCTTTACAATTGTTTTAAATTTTTTTAAAATAAATTAAAATCAAAACACTGAATAAAAAATTTTTAACGAAAAAGGAAGTAAACTTTTTTCAAAAAATCTTTTCATTTTATTAATATTTTTTGAAATAAATACAAGCAATTATGCCCTTTTAAGAATTAAAAAAAAGCAAAATAACGATTTGCAAACTCGTTTTTCCTAGCATGCAAAACATTTTTTGTTGAGAATGTTACAGTTGGTTAAGCCCATCCACACATATTTTTACTCGGGGTTTATGAGAAACAGACCAATAATATTTTTGTTCAGAATAATAGCTGGTGTGAAAAATTTTAATAATATTCGAGGCATTTGTATTCAAAAATGCTTATTACGGGAGATCAATTGTGTATACGGGTGCCCGTTCTGCCGAGAATATCGCCGCTGTTTGTAAGAATGTCGAGCTGTCGCCACAAACATCGACCAGACGCCGTACCTCACAGTTAGTCATCAGCAGGTTGTCTCTAAGGCGAATTTTAGTCAAAGACCTTTACATGTTTCCGCACAAAGTCTAGTTCGTGCATCAGTTTCTTCCTTTCGACCACCAAACTTGTGAAACGTACGCCCAAGCCATCCTCAATCTCGAGGCCAAAGTGGATGATTTTTCGATCAAATCATATATAACGATGATTATTACCTCAGCGGTTACGTGAACAAGCAAAACTATCGCTTCTGGGGTATCGAAAATCCACTGGTGATGCACAAGGCGTCAATTTATCTAGTCAAACAGACTGTACGGTGAGCTGTTCACGCTGGAGGTGTCATCAGGCTTCTTTTTTCGAGGACGCCGCTGATCAAACGATAACATCAAACGGTGCGCGCTGTTCGGCCATGCTAGACGACTTTTTTTTTGCCGCAATTGAACCAATTAGGCAGGACTGAAAGGCATGTGGTTCCAGCAGGATGAACCAGCGGCATACACTGAACGCACCACAACCGATATTCTAAAGGTGGCTTTGCCGGGTCGCCCCATTTCTTGTTTTGGCGATTTGATGTATCAGACTTTTTTAGTGGGGTTTTTTACGTGAATTAACTCGATACACTCAAGGACAAAATTTGACACGAGTGCGAAAGTCTGTCGCCCGAAGCTCTTGCCGAAATTATCAAAAATGCCATAAATCGAGCTCGCAAAGCAATCAATTTTGACGGCGCCCATTTGGCCGATATCATTTTCTCGACTTAACCAATTAAATTCTAAAAGATTCAAATAAACATAATAAAAAGAGAGATTTTTACTTTTCTATTTAGGAAGAAAAAAGAAGGCCAAATAACATCGGATGACTTCTTATGGCCCACCAACTTAACTTTGTAAGTATTGATCTAGTATACTGATCGCATATAATAGGTTCCTAAATCCGCGTACATTTTGCGCATTTAGTAGTATTTACTATAAACAAACTATGGTGTAGGATATAATATGGTCGGCCTTGATCTACTTTAACTTTCTAAATTGTTTATCCTAAAAAATTATAACCTCCTCGTTCCTTACGTGAAGCCTACTTGACATTTTTTAAACGTCTGCAGATGGGTAAAAAAAATAATTTTTCATGTTATGACCATTTAAACAGCTAGCTGGACATGTTTTCTGTAGTAAAATCCAGAAATTTTTTTAGAAAGCTGGTTACTCTAAGAAATTTACCGTTATGTTTGTGATCACTTGATCGTAAAGCACGTTTACTTGAGCACTTAACCATTTTTATTAATTTTTTTAAGTTAAAAAGTGTTAAAACTAAAAGAAGGATATATAATTTTATTCCTAATAATTCAATAAACAAGATAAAGTAAGTAAAGTTTCATTACCTTATTACTAGGCACTTATTTGAGCATTTTTTTTGACGCGTGCAGCCCGCTGCACATTAGTTACCTGTTTTTGTTAAAATGGCACGCAAATTTTCGGAGCAAGAGATTTTTAACCTGCTCATGGAAAGCGACATTGAAGATTTCTCAGATGATGAAGACAATGAAGAGGAACAAAACTGTTTGGCTTTTGAAGAGGAACTAGCGGATGAAGTAATTGAAAGAGAAGAGCCACCACCGCCCGAAGTTTTGCCTCAAACACAAGCCAAGCGGTTAAAATGGCTTTCAAAGAACCTTTCAAATTCTTCACAATGCTTTGAAGAAGAAGACTGGGAGGTTAGAAACAGGCATTCGCGGACACCATTTGATTATTTTTCTGAGTATTTTGGTAATAGTTTTTGGAGTCTTGTTTCGGAAACCAGCAATATCTATGCCTTGCAAAATAACACCACTTTGAACTCAAGTCCTTCCGATTACAAAAAGCTAGTTGGTGCTCATATTGTGGCAGGGTGCATGAAACTTCCAAGAATACGCATGTATTATCGACCTCAAATAAAAGTTCCAGCTATCACACAAATTCCGAGGGATAGGCTTTTTAAGCTGAGAAATAACATGCACTTTGTAAACAATATGGCAGTTACTGAAGAGGAAAAAAAGGATAAGTTTTGGAAAGTCAAGCCAGTACTTGACGTTGTATTAAAAAGGTGTAACTTGATTCCTAAGCCTAAAAAATGCAGCCTCGATGAGCAAATGATTCCTTTTTCTGGAACGACAAGCTTAAAACAGTATGTAAAAGGAAAACCAAGTCCAGTAGGATTGAAAAACTTTGTTTTAGTTTCACCGGATGGGTTAGTTCTAGACTTTTTTATATACCAAGGAGCAAATACATGGCCTGATGGCAAGCCTAATAAGCATTTAAGAATTGGAGGAACTGTTGTGCAAAAACTTGCTGGAGATCTAAAAGAAGGTAGCGAAATATTCATCGATCGATATTTTACTTCGGTAAACATACTAGAGTACTTGCTGGAAAAAGGTATATTTGCTACAGGTACTATTCAGTTGAATAGAGTGCCCAAGGAACTTGTTTCTAAGCTATCCAAGGACACAACATTATTAAAAAAAGGCCGAGGCAGCTTTGAAGAGTTCGTCAGAGAAGATGACAAAGTGTGCGTAGTTAAGTGGATGGATAGCCGCTCAGTTCTGATTGCCACAACCTCAATAGGATCATTACCAATCCAATCCGCCCGCCGCTGGGACAAAGTTAAAAAAAGATACGCAAATATTGAGTGCCCCAATTTGATATACAGATACAACCAATGTATGGGAGGAGTAGACCTAGCTGACAGGTTAGTTTCTTACTACAGAATTGCTATTCGAACAAAAAAATGGCCGCTGAAGGTGTTTTGGCATTTTGTCGACGTTGCCGCATGCAACTCCTGGGTAATGTACAAAAAGGATAAATATGCTTGTGGAGAAAATAAAAAAAACTTGATGGAGTTGCTAGATTTCAAATTCTATATCGCGGAATGTTTGATTGGTGGCGCTTCTCAAAAGAGGAAACCAACATTGTCTCCAGAGCTAGAAGACGGCCCCCAACAAAAAATAGCTCGGTCAATTAAACCGTTACCACCAAAAGATGTGCGGGTAACGGAAAACAAGCACTTACCTATTTGCAGTGTCACCGACAAAAAAAATTTATGCGTTGTCGTAAAGAGGGGTGCAACCAAAAGACACGTTTTAAGTGTATTTCATGCAACGTGTTTCTATGCATTACAAATGATCGGCAGTGCTTCATGGAGTTTCATTCTTAATCAACCAATATATTTTATATTTTGCTTTTAATTTTTATCTAAAAGTATACATACATATGTACTTTATTTTCTGGAATTGAAAAATAAAATGTTCTGAAAAATTTGGTTTTCATTTCATTTAGCTACAAATGTCCAGCCGGCTGCACCTGCGATATCTCAGTACCCTTTCGTCCTTTGTCCTTGAAAAAAATTTTTTTTGTTTTTTTTTCTTATAAGAACATAAAACACCTATTTTTTAAAATTGTCCAACGCTAGGGTTTTCCTTGGGACTGAGGAGGATAAAGCTCTTCGTAGACTTAAAGTAACAAAATTCAAGTTCTAAACCTTTTTTCAAAGCTTTTGTTGAAAAAAAAAATTGGAATTCTTAAATAAGTTTTAAGATACAGAAGTATTTATTTAAAATTGTATGGCATAACCATGTTTTCAATGCCCCTGTATATATCTTACGCATTAAGGTTATTAAATTTTAAATACTATTATGAGTATTCATGTTTGCCGATTTGATTAGAATTGGAAGATCAGGTGGCTAATTAAAAAAATTAGTATAATTTTCATGCTGCTGGTATGTTGGAAGCTCCATAAAACTACTTTTCCTATAAGGAACACGGGGATATAACTGAACTTTAATGCTGCAGTAGAAAAACGCAGTTATTTTATCAGTATTTCGATGAATAAGACTCATCCAACGTTTTAAAAAACACTTTACCGCCCACCGCCAAAATTAACTCTGAAACCCGTGTTCTAAGGGTTAGTTTTTTTTTCTCGAAGTCTTTAAATACACACCTTTTTATTCAGTACCTATACGCGACACATAATAATGTTATGTTTATTCTGGATCCAAATACATACATTCGATTTACCCTTGTCCGTCTCAAAGTCTATTAAAAGTAATTTTTTAATAAAATTCATAACCAATTTTTAGGGCCATTTTATATTCCGGTCAACCGGGTATACCGTACTTGTTTGTTTTTAACTATTTTGTGCCATACGTTTAATGTTTCTTTTTATTTTATACTGTTCAATATTTAAACGTAATAAAACATATTAAAATAATAGGAGTTTATTTCATATCCATCCCAAAATTTATCATAAATCCTTTTGAAGTTTTTTTTTTCAGTTTTTTTTCATTTATAAGACCTTTTAAGTCAAAAAATCATTTTTTATTTTCTTTTATTTTATTTATTCATATGTATATTTACACATCATTTGCTAGAAATACATATATTTATACGTATTAAATAAAAAAAATCGTCCGTCATATTACAATAAATTTTCAATAATCTTAACATATTTATTCCTTTTAAATTTTCACAAATCGTTTCTTAGAATACAAATAAGAAACATTAATATAGTCTTTTTGTATTTTAACGATGTAAATAAAATAAGTTTAAGTTAAAAGAAATCAGAATTTCATAGTAGACCTTTATGTAACCTTCATTTCACTATAACAAAAAGTGTTTTTGATAAATATTTTATTTGAAAGAGGAGCAGTTTTTTGGAAAACATAAATTATTTTTTCGAATATAAATTAATAAGTTACGTAGATGAAGATTTCTTCTTTGAAGTAATTCTTTAAGATGGCTTTTTTTGAAGAACTGAAATGCTGATATTTACTTTTTTTATAACATAACTGGTCAAGATTTGCAAAGTGTTAATTTATTGAAATATTGATTGGCAAATTCAAAAGCATGCAGAAAAGGTTTTTTTATTAACCCGTAGACATTGGTTCACAGCTTATTTTAACCAGCACATTTTAGATTTAAAATTACTATATTTTTAAAAATGAAGGAGTATTAAAAAAAAAATTGATTTACGCATTATAAAAAATATCCATCAAACATAGAAAACTCATTTTATTCAATCTCAGAAAAATGCCATTATAGCATTATAAGCTAAGAATTAAAAATGGGACAGGTTCTTTCAACCGGTTTATAAAAATATTTTTTTAATTCGTATTGCTTTTTGATGTTGCTTTTTATTTGAGCAGTTCTAAAAATTTATTTTATGAAATGAAATTTCCCACCCTTTTACTAAATTAGAAAAGCTACAGAACAGCATAAAAAGGTATAGATATATTTGACTTCTATTAAACAATTATTAAGAAAAAGAGCCCCATTTTAAATCGGTAGAAAAACAAACTTGCAATTATTTAACACTTAACCCATCAAAGCATCTACACATATCTTTGAAGCTGCAAATAAAACAAAGAAATTTAGAAAATTCTTTAAAAATAGTTTTGGTAGAATAGACTGCCATTTTAGGAAGGAATACAGATTACTTGGATCCACTTATTTTGGTTCCTTTGTGTTAGGTCAAGAGGCAGACTGAAAGGTTGGAGATAGAAGGAAAGAAGAAATTGAGAAAAGGATAAGTAGAAAAAGTAGGAAGTAAGTCTGCTTACCAGGGTCTCTGATTGGAATCGAACCCACGACCCAATACGGGTGGACTCGTGCACCTACCACTAATATACCGTTTCTTCCTTTATTATTGAATCTCTGCGAACTAGCAATAAGGGGAATATTCATGAACAATTTTTAAATTTAAAATCCAATTTTTCGCATAGAGCTGCACCGTTTTATTTTCATCACATAATTTTTGCTCATATAAAATTTTATTTCAATAATTTGGCTATGAAGTCGGTTATCTAATTGAAATTAAATTCGGTCCCATTTCAAACACAAATCATGCAAAATCCGACCTCCAGGGCTAATTAGGCGGGAGCTCCAATACTTATGCTAAGCCAGCTTCTATAAGTTGGGGACCCAAAGTTTCATAAAATTTCTTATACCAACCTTTTAATACTGAAAATCTAAGCATAAAATAAACTGACGAAATTGCAAGGTTATAGAAAATTTTTGCGATACGGATGTAATTTGTTCGAATAAAAGTTTCAGAGAGACCACCCATTAAAGAGGATTTGATTATAGATCTGATTAATACAGCTCAGCCACTACAAACACTTATCTAAAAGAGAATTTTAGATGTCATATGCATCAATTTTTACAATCCTGAAAAAAATCGGGTTAATTTTTGTGCTTGCGGAACGGCTTCCCAAAAATATATCTCTGAAGCTGGTTATGACTTATTAAGTGCGATTTTTCGAAAGTCTGACTGCATTTCTTGCATCACGATAGTCATGTTCGCTATAAATTGAGTGTATTGCTTAAACATATCTTCAAGTACGCCTTCAAGATAGCTAATACTAGGCCCAATTGACAACTCTTCTTGTGTTTTTGTCTGGTTAGGCTGACTAGACTTTAATGTCGGCGTATAAAACTGGACTAGTAGTTGACTTAATTTTTAATTTATTTTTGATAAGTACCAACAGATAATATAAATTTAGTAATTCTAATCAAAATTACAGACTTGCCTCAAATCGGAGATCTTTTGATTGCTATAATTACAATAATTCATAGATACTCTTAAAGACCGTTGGAGGGACAGTTGCAATCGACCTAAAAGAAGTTTTTGAGTCAAGCGGTTTATAGGATGGTGGGATTCCATCAATAAATTTTTTAGTATAAAATAAGTAAAAAGCTTATAGTTGGTCAATCGTGACCATGTTATACCCTACACCACATTTGTATGGGGCTCCTTGAAAAAAGGTCTATAATATTTTATGATAGAAGTTAGCGGCATAAAGATAAACATGTGTGCAAAATGTTGTTAAAATTAAGATATATTCGAGTCAGTTGAAGCCAAAGATGCCATTTCCGGGAGAACATTTGTATAGAAGGTGTATCATAGAAGGGAACGATTATAATTATTTTGTTATACAAGTTAGTGGAATAAACTAAGACCCATATGAAAAATTCTTTTTTCCCACGTGTACTTTGATTTCAAGAATACATGGACACCCAACCAGACGGACAAGCGGATGGACGGACATACTTAAATCGACTCAGGAAATGATTCTTGAAGGTGGGTCTGAGCTCGTTAATTTAGAGAGTTACAAGCATCTCCACAAACGCTTAATACCCCTACCCCTATAAATAGAAATTTTATGTCAGCGCATATTTTCCACATATGGTCTAGCTTGGAATAATTTAACTGAGAACGTGTATTATAACCAATTTTTAACTGGACGGATCAATAAATAGTCGCACATTAGTTATATAAAATATCGAAACAATTTTTTTTAACGTATTTATATAAAAAAATTTAAAATTGTAATTTAAATAGGCAAAACTAACATACAAACAAACGAAAAGTAAAAAGGCATGTTACAAAAAGCTTTATATTATGCTTTTTAGTAGTTATTTATTTAACTTTGCGAGTGCTTGTTAACAAAAATGCAAATTTACAAATCGTTTTCTTTTTTGAGTTTTATATGGAAAAACATAAAAAATAAAATCAGAAAAAACTATATCAATTGGGGACAAGTAACTATTTGGTAAATTTTATTTATAAAATTATATTTAAAATTCCTGATGTGCAACGCATATAGAATTGTAAAAAACGAATAAAATAAATAAAATATATTCGTGTTCGGTAGAAAAGGACTCAAAATGTTTATTAAAGAATAATTTAAATAGCACAATCAGCATGCAAGCAAAAGTATTTTGTTCCTTTTTATGTGTTTTTTTATTTGTTTTAAAAAAGGAAAGTCCAAAAACGATTTGAATAGTTAAACAATTGCAAACGCCAGAAAAAAGTTGTTAAATTCGTGAGCATGTATATTTTATATGTGAAAATCTAACAAAAAAACGAAAGCAAGATTTGAGATAACTTAAAAAATAGCTTTTTTTAATGTTCCTTTTTATACAATCATAAAAAGTAAAGGACGAGGATACGTTTAAAATATCAAGAACATCAAACAAATTACCCTTAGGAATTTTTTTAAAAAATACGCACTTTTTTCCAAAAATTTTTATGACCAAAACAACCATAAAAGGCAAAAACGCCATATTATATGCGGTTAAAGTTTTTTATTTTACTGGGTCTTGGAAAGCATAATGATAAGCTTATAAAGTATTCATACCTTTAAACGAAACTTAACCTGTACCCAAAAATTGCTTATTTTGTATGCAAAAGTCCTTCTTTGACATATATTGCAACACCAAATCTAACACAATCAGTAAAAAGTATACTACACATGCCAATCTCCCTTATAAAAATCTCACACATGTTGGCGTTTAAACAAAATTTGGTTCTTACGGCTTTTATATACATGCCATATTTATATTAAAAGATCGAGACATCATTTTACCTTTTTTTTTATCAATTATGATTAAAAAAAAAAATAAAACAAAAAATGTTTCTATTTTTTCAAAAACGTGAAACGCAATTTGAAATATAATTTTAATTTTTAATTTTTTTTATCGGTTTATTTCTTTAAAAAAAAGATAAGAAGAATTACTTAAAAATTCTTACCCTCTACGGTGGGATCAAAAACTTTACAAAAATACCAGTCACGGGTCCTTATTCGCTTTTGGCACTAATTTGATCCAAATACCTTTAAACTCCATCTTAAAAGATCTTGACATAGGAGAGGGTACCTGCAATCAAAATCTCAAACCCTTAGCTGAACAGACTTGAACGCTACGATGGTGTCTCAGTCAGTCAATTAGTTAGCAGCGCAGTTCCTTCACATATATCAAGATATATTAGTATTGGTCCAGCCTGTGACAGACTAAAGCTTATATTTTGAAATTAAAATAGACATAATTTCCAATGGTCTCACTTGTGAGCAGTGTGACCAGATTTTCAAGTAAAGTTCAAGCTAAATCACGTTTAAAAAACAGCTAAAACGTGCTAAAAAAAAAACTTAAAGCCAAAAAATAAAGCTACATTTTTTTATTCGTTTTTTAAAAAATTTCTTTGTTATTTAGCCATTTCGCGTAATAGGAACGAAACGTTTTTGTGCTAAAAATATTTAAAAAGAAAACTTGTTTTAAAAATTTTGATTTTATTTACAAAAACTTCTTAAGTAAGAAGAAAAACAATATGTGTTCATATACATATGCATATACAAGAGCTTTTAAAACAAATTGTTAGAAGCAAAAAACTAATTTGTAAGATATTCATACTTATATTAAAAAAAAACCAAAAACGAAAATTTGTTTTAGATATACATAAATACTCAACACACTTTGTTCGTTAATTTTTTTACAAAAACACGTAAAATTAAGTAATTTATTTACAAACTTTTTTCATAACTACAAACACATGAAAACAATAAAAAATCGAAACAATAAGATTACATTTACACGATGCAACTTTTTTAATATTCCTTCAATGAAATTTTTGTTTGTTGACAAAACGAGTATAAAGAGACTACTTTTCTACACAGTTCGTTAAAAATCGAAAATTACATATGTATATATATCATGAAAAATACCTTTATTCATGTAAATTTTGTTCAAGAAAATAAAAATAGTCTTTAATGTAAAAAAGTTGCATTGTAAGAAAGCATTTTTGAAAATATTTTTATTTGTACATGTGTGTCTAAATATGTATTTAAAACCAATGACTGTAAAAATGAAAAAATAAAAAATATTATTATTTTTTTAACCCTATTCATAAAAATAATAATTATCGTTATTAACCGTTTTTATTTAAATTAAAAAATGACCCTCCTGCTAAAAAAAAACTAAATTTACAAAGAACATGATTTTCAACAAATATAGTTTAATACCATCAAAATGATGAGCTTTACTTGACCCTACGATGTTTCATTGTGCCTGCTTTTTTCTTGAAAAATTATTTCGGTCCTGTTTGATTTGATTTTTTAAAAAAATAAACTTTAAAATTCTTATTAAATAAGAATATTAATATAATAATTTGTTTCAACGAAAGACATAAGTGTTTTACATTTTTGGGCAATACATGAAAACATTTTTTAATTTAACCAAAAGACGGAACAAATGGTTGTGTCGCATTTGGATTTTTTCTTTAAAATTGCCGCATTTAAAAGTATTTGTTTTAGAAAACAAATTCTTACGTTTTTAATTGTAACACCATACCTTCCTTATTTCTTTGTTTTATTGAAGTTTTGTGCTGTTTCACGTTTTTTAAATGTCGCTAGAAGTAAATTATTAAACAAAACAATGGTTCGGAAACTGTAATGTTGTAAATTCGAAGGAAATTTGAACCAAAATATATAATACGACAAATTTTTGACCTTTTATCTAGCTTCAAAAACTACTAAAAAAGCTGAATCCAATTTTGAAAAAAGCTAAAAAAAAAGCTAAGGGCTAAATGTAAATATTTCGGGCTAAATGAAAAAAAATAATGCTAAATTTAGCTCCAAAAAAGCTAATATGGCCACACTGCTTGTGAGCAACAGTATCCCTGTTATGTTTTAAGATTTTTCGAGCTATTTGATTTCGATGTGTTTTCAGCTTACTAAAATACTTTTCCACATGTTGTAAATTTTTATGTTTTTTAGGATTTATTTTTGACAACGCTAAAATTGTTTCATGTGGAAGGCCTCATAATCGCCGCATAATTATATAGCACATCATTAAGTTGGCTTTAGAGCAGCGGCTTACAATTTGAATAAGGCACGAAGTTTCTTTCAATAAAATAATCAATTAGGGATGCTTTAAGTTTTATTTATTTTAACTTTGCATATAAGCATATGTTTATGGCTTCCAGGTGGGGCGATGATTCCAGTGGACCGCCAGGCTTTGAGGCACCATCTGGCTATAATTAAGCCAAAATAAGATACAAGTAAAGGTTACAAAGATCCATTTGCGATAATTTTATTTATTCCTTTTAACACTGCTAAGTTCAAATTAGTGGCTGTAATTCTTAATACTGAAAAATGCGCGGACCAGCCTTTGCTTATAGAAATTTTTACGTGTGCTTATCCTAAATTGCTTACTTTGACACTACATTATCACCTTTTGTTCCTCTCTTTTTTAACCATAATGAACGCTTCAATGTAAAACTGAATAGTACAAGATTTAAAGAACTAAAATGTACCTGTGGTTGACTGCAAAATACTTAATGGCTTATCTCGTCTTGTGACTTTTAAGTTTTGGCTCGCATTACATGTATTTTTATTTCTAGTTTTGTCATGAATATTCTTTGTACCTTGCTTTCAAGAAATTATTGGTTCGTTTTTGGACCTCTTGGTGAACACTTTCAGTTTTCGTTTGATGTTTTCGTTTACGAGTAAAGTTTAAAAGCCATGCATTAGAATCGATTTGTCACAGATATTAGATCTTGATCTTCGCTGTAGTTAAAAATATTTCATTAATATTCCATAAACTTAAATAATCCTGCCTTATTTCATAGATATACATCCAACATAGAAAAAGTTTTTTCTAGATTTTTGCTTAGTAAGTTGTTTTATTTTTAATTCCTGATATAATCTGATCTTTTGTCAGGCGTTGTCAAATCATAAACAAAGTGGTTTAAATAATCTTTTATAATTTTTTTTATTTGCTGTCCTGTCTTCAATAGATTTTCTTTGATATTTTTTTTAAATCTTCCTTTTTTTTTAAAGTTAGAAATAGATTTTTTCTTATGGTGATTGAAACCCCCGTGAAAAGTTTCCTCTTTGAGATTTTTTAGTCCTTTGCAGAGGTAAGAAAATTTTAAATTTTTCCTTGATTAAAGGAAAAGTTATTGTCTGATTTCCCTAAAAAACTAAAACTACACATGTTATCAGCAGCCCGGTTTGCAAAGTCCCACTTGTCATCGCTTGTCATCCCGCAAGCCCTTTTAGCCATATTTAATCTAGTTAAGTGCTAGTTTGCAGATAGTTTTTCTACACAAGGTTGATCTTTATAAATAAATGTCAAAGTCTCAAAATATGCCAAGCAACCATTGCTTGATAGTTATTTGCTGCGTTTATTCGATTTCTTTCCTAATATGGCTTCTTTTTTTATAAATTTGCTAGAATTAAAGATAACATTTTAAGATTCCAAGAAATAAGCGCCACAAACTTATTTTATTTGTTTTGAAATGTTAGGCAAATAATAACAACAAACTATAAAAATTAACTCACAAACAACTTATTTGGAGATTAGCTTACAACATAAATGTATTTAAATCAACTCAATTGCTACTCCCAGAACTAATATATTAACACAACAGTGCACATTTTAATAGTAACTGTACGAAGTTGACCAGAGTTAAATTTGTATTGTTAATTATTCAGATTAAACGTACGCAAAACTTTATTCAATTAAAAAATATACAGAAAAGAAAGATTGTTGAAATAATAAAAATAAAAACCTAAGTTTAAAGCCAAAAAAAATGATATACCCTCCAAACAATTGGAAAATAATTTTTGGAAAAAAGTATCTAAAAAGTCTCTACTTTTGCTCTACTGGCTGATGGTAAACATCTTGCAAAAATAATTTAGATTTTTTTCAATATCTTAACATCCTTATGTTAAAATTTCTTGTAAATCTATTTTAAAACTACAAATATATGATACTTTTTCGATATAAAAGTAGATAAATGTTGACTACATCGTACAGATTTCGTCAGTACACGTACAGGGTGCAAATTACGGCATTTGATTCGAATCTTAATTTAAAGGTTCTTATTAAAATTCCTATATTAAAAACATTGACAACTCGGCCGATCAAGTAGAATTTCGATTAAAATCGAATGCCGTAATTTAGCTCTTGTAAAAGATGATCTGACGAGCTATTTTAAAGACTGCTTAGCAAGTAAATCATCGCTTATGTGTTTCTGCAATTATTGAAAAAATATTATAAGGCAGTGATATCATTAAAATCTTTTAAACCAAGTTGCTTTTATTAACTTACAATCCTTGTTTAAATGTTCTAAAGACCGATAATTGGTTGCTACTTACCAAGACCTCTTCTAAGTGATGCAACGAATTTTTTTTTCGACTTTTTCTGTTATGTTAATAAATTTGTTTTAAAAAAAAGTAAAGTTGCCTTATTTTAACTCAAGCTTCATTCAGTACAGTCGTGGGTAGGCAATAATTAAAAAATATTTGCTTGAGTTTATTTAATAAAAAAAAGTGTTTTTGAAAATAAAGTTTTTTTTAACTATTTTAATCCAAGAAATAATATTCAAGAGCCTGGTCCGCTGAGCATTTTTTTATTTGAGAAAATATGCAGAAGGAAGCGAAATATCCTTCCTGTCAAATAAAGAAGAAATTTATTTGCTTTTATAGTGAAATCGAAAAAATTTTACTTATTTCCGAATTATACCGTGTAAAATGAGTGAACCGGTAAACATTAGTCTTGACAGTTGATATTTGATAGTCGTGAAGTAGATAAGTGGAATATTTATTGTGAAAAAAAATTTAGTAAATCAATGTGTTTTAATCGTTAAAACATGACAATCCATGACAACCCCGATTTCATGAAAAATCACAATGAATGACGAAGCACATTTTCATTTTAATGTATATGTGAATAAACAGAATAGTTGGTTTTGGGCAACGGAACACCATAAAACTATTCAGTGGTCACCTCTGCATCCATTTTAAGTGACAGTTTAATGTGCCATTTGATTAGGAGGAATCATTGGACATTCCGTTTTTGAAACTGAAAACTGCGTAACGGTAACTCAATGGCGAGGAATATCGTGATATGATTGTAAACTTTTTAATGCCACAGCTGCATGCTTTTGGCTTGGTTATGAACAAGGTCGTGCCACATCGCGTACATCCAGGATTACAACGAAATTGCTGTGATTCCTCTTTCCACAACAAGTTATTTCAAAAAATGGTGATGATAACTGGCCTCCATGTTCGCTTAATTGGACTGCTTTGGACTTATTTTTGTGGGGATAATGAAAAGCAAGATTATGCAAACAAACCAGAAACACAAAATATGCCCAAAAGGGTTTGCACTTGTGAGGCTAACAGAGGTGGACATTTGTCTGATATTGTATTTTATACATAAGTGCCGACATCAAATAAAACATAAGTCTATATAAGATCCATTCTCTTGCATTTAATCAAAAATTATTAATAAATGAAATAGCATACCTTGCCGGCGAAAATCCTGTATTTTAAATATATAATTAAAAACTTAAAAACAATTGGAGCGATTTAATATAGAAAGTAATATAAGGTTGGTCCCTAAAACTAAAGAAGGCTATTAGACTTTTAAAATTAAAAATACCCTGCTTAGAAAAATAACCGAAAGTGTAATGGTATTTAAAATAAAAATAATTTTTTCGAAGTATTTCCCTTTAAGAAGTGACTAAATAGTAAGAACAATATAGTGGAACGTGTTTTTCCGAACGGTTATACTTTGTGCATTGAAAAATAATATCACATTTAATAAGTTTTAAGCCCCTTTTTGTACTAAATAAGTGTTATTTTGAATACAAAGTGTTTGAAGGGTATATATATATTCGTACATATACATATGTATGAATACATACATATATTTACATATAAATAAGTGTATTTGTGTGTATGAGTGAGTTGGTATGTATGTGTCTTTATATGGATATATATTTGCATATTTAATATGAATAAAGTGAACAAAATAAAATAAACATGCTGCACCAACACATACAATCAGACAAGGAATTCAATTTAAGAACAACATTTTATGTGCAACGACATAAACTTAGTGGAAAAGACTTCAAGAAAAACAAGAACAAAAGTTTTAACTAAGCCCCATGGAATACGCACTTAAAACCAGCACATTAGGAAAAACGAAGACAGGAAGAAAAAAGATGTTAAAAGTTAAATTGCTAAATTGTATTAGCCAACTGAGACAATGAACGCAACAAATACAAATAACGAATACAAACTTAAAGTGACAAAATATCGTTCTTGCGGGGGTAATATGTATAACCGATTCTTGGATTTAAACATTGAACATACACACCTTACAATAAAAATTAATTCAAAAAAGCAGTGTGTGGGTTATGTGTGTAACCACAGAGAAATACAAGGGGAACCAAATAAGTTTGAATAATCAGAAGAAAGTTATAGATTAAGTTCAAATAATAAAATGTAAGCTGTAGGGAATATCAACAAAAGTTAAATTTATAACAATTTTTAGGTTAAACTAAATATTTGCATATGAAACAGATACAAAAATGTATTCGCTACCAACTAGTTAAAGTAGAAAATAAAAGCCTGTATGAGAAAGAAAGGGAAATTCTATCGAAAATAACATATTTTTCTCAACGGTGTAAAACAAATATGTCTTATAAAATAAGTGAGATTCATAAATTTACTTCTTTAGCTAATAGGGCCTAATTTCTTTTGTGTAAACAAAAACTTGTTCTTTTTTTTTGTGTTTAAATGTAGTAAACGTAAAATTATTTTTTTTGAATATTTGTTTTTAATGTTTATTAAACTCAACTTAATCGTTAATTTAATGTGATAAATCAATTACTGTTTTACAAAAAATCGACGAAACGTTAGCAAAAATGTAATTAAACAAGTTTTTATTTACACAAAAGAAATAAGGCCCTATTAGCTAAAGAAGTAAATATATAAAAATCATTTAAAATATTGGCCAAACACATTCTAAATAATCATTTTTAATGCTTAGTTTGAAAGCTTATACATATGGCCAGTTGTTTAGTTAATTTTTTTTTAATCTATTTAAATAAAAAGTAAATTTTTTTAAGTAAAATTTATTAACTACATAAGTTTCCAGCTTTGCGCATTTAAATTATAATTATTAAATTACTTTTTAAATGCCTTACAATACAGATTTCGAAATACTTCCTTAACAGAAATATAATGACTTTTTGAGACTTAACATTAGGGTAGTACATTAAGGTGGTTTTATTTAAGATCTGGAAATCGATATTTATTTTGGTTTTTCCTCACAATTATTTTTCACATTCGCCGGTGTAGTGCACATTTTGTTTCTTCCCTGACAGGTTTTACGATTAAATGTATTTCGTATACGTAAATCGTTACGTATACATGATATACAATCGATGCGTATGTTATATATTAAGTATACGCACAGTAGTTGGTCTGCAAAAGTTACAAAAATTAGTTTTTTTGCTAACTGAACCGAATTTCAGATTAAGGCTTAGAATTTTAAAATTTAAGTAATAAAATTTTGAAAATTTAAAAGTTTTTTTTATAAAGAGTATTGTACTAAGCCCTATTTTTCTAAAAACTTTAAAAATTTTTTTAAATAAATTTCCAAAATGTAACTTGACTACGTATGTTTTATAGTACGTTTCCATTATAAGCAAATTAAATAATTTTGAGGAAATCATTTCGAAGTGTTTCCATTACGTTTTAAGTAATTTTATGTTCGAATTCAATCTGACACATATATCAGGTGGCCTCGGTTATTCAGCTGAAACCGGTGTTTCGTTATTAAAATATCAAATTTTGTTTATGTTTATGTATTTGATTCTTTTTTACAAACAACAACTGTAGTTTTCTAAAAAAAAGCTTAAAAGAAGGAAAAAGATTTTGTGAGATTTTGTTATCTGTCTTGACATTCTTATGACAAATTAAGTTGTTTTTGTAGAACTGCTCCCACCTGATGCATGCTCCTTGCAATCAGCTATCATTTTTCCGCATTTGCTACTCACCAATAATGGATTCCCCAAAGTTGCATTTGTAAAAATAGCCTCCGCGCAGTGTTGCATAGACAAATTTCGAAATAATCTTGAGCAAATCAAGTCATTTGAGATGATTTGCTCATATCAAAAATATATGGGAAATCATGTAGCAAATTACTTAATATGAGCAAATTAAATGATTTGGCGCAAATCACGTAGATGGAAACGTAGTATTAAAATAGATAATAAATAAATTACAAACGAAATGACAAACTGATATACACACTTACCACTGTGTGAAGGGTATAATTAAGAAATTTGTGAAAATGGTCATCGATTATTTCACACAAAATTCATTTTTACTATGTTTATTTTTTAATCAAGTTATAATTTTTTTATGTACGCGATTAGGTATCTTTAATATTTCTAATAAAAATTGTTTTCTATAGAATTCTTCAATTTCCTATAATAAGTTATATATTTTTAAACAAATAATTTTTATTTATACTTTGTTTCTTCATATAAGACTTTTTTTGAATTTTTCATTTTGTGTAATTTTATCTTACGGTATTTACCTTTTACAAACATGTTGAAGTGCCAGACCGTAGTTACACATTTGGGATGAATAAATAACTCAAATTATCTGTCCATGTTAAGGGAACACATAAGTTTACTTTTGTGAAAAAACCGAAGTACCCTGCAGTAAACCCGTGTTTCCAAATCAATAATTTGTCGGCTATTTTTGTGACCTTTTGGCATTTTCTTCCAAGCAAACCCAGCAAAGACTGCTGCTTCGCCGTATGTAGGTTTGTAAGGGAATATCAAGACAGCAAAGCTTACAAACCTGCTTACGTATGGCATGATATTTGTTCGCGATGTCCCACTTAGTTGCATTTCATGTTAAGTGCTTATTTCGGAGCTATGAATATCCAGTTAATTCATGTAGTTTTAGTGCTTCTTTAGTTGTTTAAATTTATTGCGTCATCGAAATAAATGCTTTGTCGTATTTTTATGTTTGTTACTTGACGAAAAAATAATGTTTTTTTACTCACTGCCTTACAGTAGTGCTTCTTAGTATGCACTTGAGTAAGCGAGTGTTTAAAACAGTAAAAGTTTTACATTTACTGCCATATACTATTGCATTTATTAAGGGAAAAGATAAGTGCTTGCTGCAAAGCGCATTAGTATACTAGAAAAAGTATTTACTGCTTACAAAATCTCGATTTTTTTTTTTGCTGGGAAGTAATACAAAAAAAATTTATAATTATTTATTGCCTGAATATGAAATGTATGAATTTTAATATTGTTCTTTGTTTAAAATCTATAACATTTTATATAAAAAAAACACATAATTTTATTTGCGACATATACTTGAAAAATTTGTAGAAAGTAATTTCCAAAACATATAAGTAAATCTGTGGTTTCAGTTTCTACATCTATCCCTAAAAGAACAATCCTAGTCTATATACGTATATGTTTAATACCTGTTGCAGAAAGCATTGCATGGGGTATAGCTAGTCAGTAGCAATGTTATCAACGTCAGTATTGACATCCACTATTTACATTTTCTGCAGGGTATATATTTAAGCATATGTATATAAGTATATAAGTAAACATGGCTGGTAGATATTAGTACTTATCTAAATTTTTTATAAACATTAAAATTTATTTTACGAATTTGTTAATTCTTGTGGCCAAATTGTGTTTGTATCTCTGTGGCTACCGAAGTTGTTTATGTTTCAAAATTTTAATTGTGTCTAGTTTTCTTTGATATATATTTTTTTCTTAATATTTTATTATTTTATTTACTTTTACTTTCATATACACATTAAATTATGTTGTTTCTGCAATTAGTCTTACATATGCAAGTACTTGCATGACTGCCCTCTGTCTACCCAGTCCTACTACCTTCACTTAAATTTGTCAAAATTTCTAACAAATATAGTAAAACTCTTTTAAACAAAATACCTGTAAATATATGTTATCAAGTGATCTCTTTCTTCTATAAATGTGAGTATTTCTTATTAATTATTATATTTAAGGATGTTTAAGTTTTGCGCCTGAAAGTACACTTTATTTTCCTTAAAAGTCTTTTGCATTAAAGCCCAAAGGTATTAAAAATATTTTATTTGGAATCACTAATATAAACAAGAACACTTTATGAACTGCGTCTACATGCTGTAGGAATTTTACCAGTTACACTAACAAAATGAAGATTTTACGTCTTGTTCTTGCAAATGAGCATTCACACTTCGTTCGTCAGTTCCCTGTCTTGTTTCAAAAAGCAAATTCAACATACTTTACAGTTTCATTTGTGCTTTTTTAATTAAGTTTTTATACTAACTCTACTCAGGAAAAAAAAATTTTTTTGGCTTCGAAAATTACGTCGAAATTAGCTCGTAATCTTAAAATCAACCATGTATTTAAAATTAAACCAAAAAACTCTTTTAGCCTTTCAGATAATTAATTCTTCTGTCCTTCCATTAAATAAGTAAAGAGGAACTTAACCTTTAGTGCCTTCGAATAAACATTTATAAATATAAAAACAATTTTTGGGCACTCATTTATTTATGAGATTTATTATTCCCATAGCGACATCTAAAATACATTTTGTAAGTTATCATTCTTAATGTATGGGGTACTTTTTTCGTTTTTCTTTATACACATTCTATTTAAGGTAATTGATGTTCAGTTGTTACCTTTATTGGTACATCTTTAACATTAACTTTATTGTTACTGCTCTCCCAATTGGATATCCATGATAAAGCAAGTGTGTTTTGTTCTTTTTTTCTTCTTTCTTTTTTGTAAAATCATTTGCTTAAGTATCCATTATCTGATTAACTGAGTTTTTATTGTTGGTGATAATTTTATTTATACTTTTTTTTCTGCGTAACTTTTTGCGTTATTTTGTTTTCATTTATGACCACAATTTTCATCCAGTTGTAAGTAAATTGTAATTTTGTACATTATTTCTTGCTCCATTTAGTTAAGTTATTTACGCACAAAAAAATTATTTACTGCCGACGTTATGATAAAAATTTGTGGGAAATTTTTTGAAAATATACACACAATAACATTTTTAAGCGTATTTTATACAGATACGGGATGTTATATGCGACATTTCTTCGCAAAATACAAAAGTAATAGACGACTGTACAAGGCCAAGTGTTGTATATGTTTAATACAAGCTTTAATAAGTTTAAGGGTAATTTGATATTTTTAGCGAAACAATAAGATGTGACTGCTAGGTTAATTTAGTTGATCATGTAAGAATAGGTAAATTTACTCTCCAATATTTATTAACAAAGTCTTAGATCCACCTTTTAGTAAGCCGATCGACTCCGCATTACTTTCTGAGTTGATTTAGGGCCATCTGATTGGGTGTCCATATTTGTTGGCACTGGCACAAAGTCTATTGCTTGCGATGATAGGTCCGTTTTTGTCAAAGCTCCCATACAAATATTCTTTCTAAACTAGCGTTTTGGGCTTTTTCTCCATTTTCACAAAATTTTACACATGTGTCTAACCTTATGCCACCAGCTAGTATACTGAATACAAAATTGTCGTTCCATTTGTTGAAATAGTCCCCATACAAATACATTTCGGAAATAAGCATTTTGGGCCTTAACATTTTGGGTCTTACTGTGTCTAACATTATGCCACCAACTGTTATACCGAATACAGGTGTCATCTATATATTTTTTGAAATAGCCTTAATACATGTGTAGTGTAGGGTATAATATGGTCGTGCTTGATTGACTATATTATTTTTACTTATCAAATTTACTATACTTTGGTTGGTGAGTTTTTATATAAAAATTGTTTCGTAAATGTCGATATATGTCTATGAATATTTGGATATGGCTCTAACAGAGGTAACGTCAATGGTTTTGTGAAGATAAAAAAAAATTTAGTGCAATATATCATATTTTACTCCTTAATAATATTAAAAAATTTGTTTATAATCTCTTTTTCACTTTTTAAAATTTTTTTGTCATTGACTTATTTTAGTTTAATTGTATTATATTAAAGTATTACTCCCATATTCATTAAAGTTAAAGTAAAATTTTTAAGCGCTTATTTGACAGATGTCTATGGCACAGCTGTCAAATAAGCCCTTAATAAGCATACTCTAATTATTATGATTACGGGCGTGGGAATATAATTTAATTCCCTTAAAAATTAGAACTAAGTTTATATGGATTTCATGGCAGGGTGCAACGTAAAAAATCGTAACATTTGTGCTTAAAAACGCAAACAAAATCGCAAACAGGAAATTTTTAGATTGTTTTTAGTTTTTCTTTGCGGTATGCTGAAATAAACGGTATGTGTATGTATGTGAAAGTAAAAGCACTTTTGTGTCTGCTGAAATGTGTATGTATTAAGGCATTTTATTTTTACCCAAAAAATAATAAAAAATAAAATTAAATGGTAATTGCTTTAAATAAGGTAAGCTAAGCACATTAATATTACGCATAAATTCTATTTTTATGTGCAAACATTAAATTTTAGTACAATTTTAGTGTTTATTTTTAGGATTTAAATTGTTCATTATTGTAAATTATCGCTAATTGTGTGAGTAAGAATTTATTAGCAAGAAGCTTTGATTTACAATAAAATATTTTATTTCTTTAAATATTTATTTAGTTTACTTTATTTTTTATTTAATTATTTTCTGGTGCTCAGAAATAAAATAACTTTTGTTTTTCTTCGAACTAAAAACGATCTAAGCTTCCAGGTTCTAAGTACTTAAAATATTTTGTTTCTCTCTTAATATAATAAAAGACCCATTTTCCCTCAGGTTTTATTTCATACATATGTTAAAAAAATAAAAAGTTGGTAAATGAAAAGATTTTATTCGTTTTGAAAAATGCGTACACAGAAAGAAGACTCGCTTTCTAAAATCAAGAATTTTATCCTGAATTTATCCAAAATCGTTCTTGAAATTTTAACTTACATTTTTTTAAATCAAGCCTATTCGGATTGCTTCAACAAATCAAGCAGAAAAAAGCTTGCTGTTTTAATATATTATTTTACATTTGAAAACAAAGTGTTTCGGTGGCCTAGAGGTAACGCGCTTGTACTGCAATGCAAAAATCCCTGGTTCGAATCTCAGCTTCGGTAAGTACAAAAAATGAAATTTTTAAATTATAAATTAATTATAAAACAAAAAAAAAAAAAAAAAATTCTTCTTTTTTAATAAAGCTCCATAAGTCAAAGAAATGACATTTCACTTTCGAATTAATCTAGTTTTCGGCTTAAATCAATCTTTTTTTGGCTTAAATCAAGAACGGTTCCGAACTTAAATCAATCCTTTTTTGGCTTAATTGTGGCTAAAAGTAAGAAATTCGTACTTGAAAAATTTTACTTGGAGTAAGAAATTTCGTACTTGATTTAAGAAAAACCGTACTCACTGTACTTTTGACACCGCTATGGATTGATTTAAGTAAAGTTTTCTTAGATAATTTTTTTTGTGTACCTACGCCCTTATTAATATATTTTAAGCTCCGTTAATTTTCGCGTAATCTTAAGTTAAATATTCAATACTTCTCCATAACTCTTTAGAACTTTACTCCCAAATAGCTTTATTCTACATAAAAAACATTCAAGAGTCGGCTTGTAACGTAGTAAATTTTGCCGCCATCTTGACGGTCAATTTGCGTGTTTATTTTTAAATCGCAATGGGAATCTATTTTAAAAAAAAATTTACCATAACAGAATTTTCCATAAAGAGAGACTGGAAGGGTTTTATTTTTTTGTTTTTATGAAAAACAGTTAAGATTAAAAGTACAAAGTATTTACTTTATTGTTCGATTAAAATATAGATTTAAATTTGAAATTAAATATACTAAAAAAACAATTTTTAAAAAACTCAACTGATCAATATTGTTCAATGATAAATATCAAAATTAGAAACGAAAAATATTTTAAAATAATAACATAAAAAAAAGTTTATTATACTTGCAAAAAAAATTGTTTTATTTGTAGATGATCAAGGAAAGCGATAGCCCTAGGAGATACCAATTCTAAAATTTTAATACGTCATATTTAAAAATTTAAAGTTTTATCAACTTTAGCCTAAATCGTGGGGATTAACGTTTTGCATTAGGCTCAGAATCAGAAATTAATAATTATCTTAAAGCCTAAATAAGTAATTTAACATTTTCATATGAAATAGGAGCGAGTTTTAAAGGTTTTTTCTATAATGAAGTACATAAAAATTTGGAAAACCCGAACTCTGCTCTTGAATTCATCATTTATTAAGCCAAAGTTTGCATTTTTTTAAACGATTTTAATACTTGATCTTAATTAGTAGAGAGAAAAAAAATTATCTGATTTATAATATATTCATGCATTAATAATACACCAAACTACAATATTCAGCTTTTTAAAACTTGGAATAGTAACAGCCCATTAAACAATATTTACACTACCTAAGTTTTCATCTGAGTTGAGTGTCAAAAAAATAATTTTAAATTTTTATGATTTATAATTGTATATGTAATATTATACCGACCTTACTATTTGTAAATTAAGTTGCTTGTTTATGATTGTCAGAAAACAATTTGATTTTTTTAATTTCTAGTATCACATTACGTCTAAGGAATTAGTTTTAGTCCGATAATTATAAAACTTCTTAAACTGGTACAAAGTGTTACTCCTGTTCTGCCTTTCTTTTCTCCGTCGATCTTTTTCACATTGAAATAGCTTAGACAAAGAATTTTTTTCTTCCAAATTTAAATTAAACAAGTTGGAAAGTAAAAGCTGGTCCATGCAAAACACATTATACCCTTCACTAGTATTTATTTTATATTAGGTACCACCAAACGCACAGAGGGTACGCAAATTAAGGTGACTTTCGTTATTGGGGTTAACTTGATTTTTAAGTAAACACCTACTATGGGGGTTCTCTCAATAGTGGGCCATGGTTGGCTTATTTTTACTTGAAAACTTGCAAATTTTTTTTAATCTAACCAGGAGCTTATATTGCACCAATGTTAGTTTTTTAACTCTTCACTAAATGTTTATGCAAAATGTTTTAGAGATGAATAATGTTCGAAATTGTTTTACTCAAAATTTATTCCTTTTTTTGGGACGATATTTGTATGGGGTCCTTATCCAAAAATCGACTGATAATAATTGTATTCAGTTTTGCACTTGCTGGGATAAAGTTAGGCACACATACGGCGCTCGTACTAGGACTTTGTCAAAATGGACCGATTACCACAAACAACTTATCTGTGACAAATTTCAATTAAATATTTTCAAAATTGCGACCTTTACTTTGATTGCAAGAATACAAGAACACCCAGCCGGATAAATGAAAGGAGGGACGAATATGCTTAAATCGGCTTTGGATCAATTCTGAGTCGATCGGTATACTAAATTGTAGGTTTCAGATTACTATCTTGGGCGCGACAAACATCTGCACAAACGGATGATCCCAATACCACGTACGTGGTTTGGGTATAAAGACACAAAACTTTAGTACAAAAAGAAAAAAATTCAAATATGTAATAAGTAAGAAGTATTCTACAATTAAAACGAAGGACAAAGAATATTGGGTTCGAACAGAAATGCAGAATAGAGTGTTTTGTACTTCCTAGGCAATTCGAATTGAAATCATTAGATGTATTTTAGTTTCGCTTTTTTCCATTAATTTTGTAGCTTATTGTACCAAGTAAATATTTTTATATTTCATATGTTTTTAATTTTTCTAAAATAGGCTTTCTAACTCAATTTGTTAAAAATTATTTTTATTGAAGATTAGTACTGAAAAAGTTATTTTTTCCAACACAAGCCGAGGAGAATGCATTTTGGAAACTTGATACAATTTCTCGTCAGCACTCTTTGTTCGGTATTTAGTTCTGTCGCAGAATCTGTGTTCCCTTAACACAGCCCTTTGGATTTTAATGTAAATAACTTGTATGACATCAAAATTAATTTTGCGAAGTTTATTTAAGAAATCTATTTTAAATTATAAGACTTATTGTGTTTTTGATTGTAAGGGAGACACCACACATTCATGGTCTGAATTTCAGAGTATATAATACAAATTTGGTTGCCTAACGACATAATCATTTAACATAAATGCTGACAAATGTACTAAAGGTATGAAAAGGTGCCACGCCCACTTTTAAAAGTAAGGGAGAACCAAAATGCTTTCAATATTTACTGAGTTTTCTATCACACCTATTTTAATCTTTGAAGCTAAAGCATATTAAACCCATCATGATAAGAAATGCTTATGTTATAAATTTCTTGACAATGTGGCAATAATGGTTATGTGTTACAAACAGTAATTGTTTGTGTTATTGTTTCGCTTACAAACGTGCTAACACAAATTGGTCAAATAACAAGTTACCACGACTAACTTAGAATCTTAACAAAAGTTAAATTTTAAAACACAAAAATTTGTGCAAAGTTTTTTGCGAATTCAATTTTCGCATACAAGCCTTGAAGGCCTTAAAAAAATATCATTATGCCGTTGTAACGACGTCATTATTTTGTAGCCTATCAAAAAATAAGAACCTAGTATATAAATTAAAAAAAATTGCTGGAAGATTTTCTGACATCAGATCAATCAGACCAACAACAGCTAAAATTTAGAACTTGGCGTATGAAAAGTATATTTTAATATCAATAATTTAGAGGTTTTTTAAAGATAATATTAGTAAAGAGCTTGTGACATTGCAATCAAGGAAATTAAAATCAAAAAAAAAAAGGATTTTCTTTTGTTTGTACGTTCATACAAATACATTTGTGTGTTTTTACACATGCTTGCTTAGCTCAGAGATCCCAGATTTAATTTATAAACGAACATATGATTGGCGATAAATATCCAAACAACCCCCCTTTCAAAAACAAAAATGACAAACCAAAAACATAAATTATGTCGTGGCATAAATATAAAAAGATTGTCATAAATTCTGATTTTTTGTGACAACAAAACAGAGCTTATCTTTATTACGCGTCGTCATCTGGATTTCGCTAAGGATGACTTTTTTCAGATTTCTCAAGCAACAGCCAGTTATTACGTTAAACAAAATCAAATGTTGATTGTGTTATAAATACACAAAAACATAAGTAAGACCATGAGAACGCATACAAAAAATCACTTGAAAGGAAAAATAAAACAGCACAATGAAAAACAATTTAAAACTTCAACTTTTGAAAAGTTCAGATTTTTTCTGCTAATAAAACCAAAAAGTTAAAAAATGATATTCAAAGAAATTTAAGAACAGGTAGACAAAAATAATTTTACATCGTAATGATTTTACTTGTGGTATAAGCCAAAATAAACATATTAGAATGTTTAGACAATGTCAATCTAAGCATGTACATATATGTCAAAAGAATAACGCTAGTGACTGACTAACCGACTCAATGACTAGTTGACTTATTAAGTGATTAAAGAATATGAAATGCAAAAACTATATTAAAATACTTTTTTGTAGCTTCTAGGCTAATAAAAATGGAAGGAAATGACAGGTATCAAACTATATATCACCCTTTGATTCAAAAACCTTCAAAACTTTTACGTTTAAACATAATTAGATTACCCAATTGGAACCATGTTTGTACATATGTACAAAAAAGAACCCTCTTAACTACGTTTTTGACTTAAGACTATTAACTACTCAAGGGGAAGTAAAAAAATGGTACGGTACTGTTTACCACCGCAAACTTATTCTCGTAATTTTAATCAAAAATATGATTACATTTTTCGATCAAAACTTACAACGATTATAGTATGATTACGGAAGTCATTATAATGGTCTTTGTAACCATACAATGATAAAATTATCTGGCATTATATTCCCGTGACACTCAACCATGTTTTTTCTCTGTTTGTGATAAGCATAATGCCCTGGTGCTTAAGATTGCATTGTTAAATGCAATTTTAAACCTCTTAATCTCACCAAATATACAGGCATTTTAAGATTGAAGTTTAATCTGATTGTTTAAATTTTAATGTTTTCAGTTTTACAACCATCAACTTTCGCCAAACTTTTTGCTATGTATGGTTATCTTGAGCGGATTAAAGGCGAGAAAAAAATCGTTTGGAAAAGTTTTAAGAATTCTTGTATTTCTGCAAAGAATTCAAAACATAAATTAAACAAATCGATTTCGAAAGGCAACCAGGTAACAATAATGCAAACAAATGTATCGTTTGTTAAATAAACTATCAAATTCTTTAAAAAAACATCAGCCGAAGCGGAATTCAGTTTAATGACATATCTAGGAACAAAGTTGTCTCCATTTATGCGAAACATTTTGGATCGTCATGACTTAATTCTAAAATATACAGTAGAAATAAATTTGAGTTGCAAATTTCAGTTAAAAAGCCTAGATTTAAAATAAAAAATCCTTTGAAGATGTCGAAGTATACTACAGTATCGAGGGATACATACACTTAATTGAATCTGTTTTATGCTACCTAAAATTCGTTTCTCAAAAATTGCTTATATCAAAGCTAAAGGCTAAATTAAGGAGCATTGAATGATATATAATGGAGAATGTGAACTTTATTTTTTTGAATGGTATATCATCCATACGGCTTTCGTCGAGTTGAGCACACTGTTAAAAACAAAGCTTTGTGCTATGCGCCACACGCTTAAATAAACTTGGTTCAATTGAGCCGATTTTTCGACAAATTTTTTTCTTTAAAGCCACAAGAGATTTGGTATCATCATCACAAACCCTCTGCTTGAGGTACCTCTATGGTAGTTAGATTGAGTGACCTTGGTAGCCATGTGATGTCCCCAAGGCCACTGATCAGTTTTTTGGGGGAAATTTTCCCGAAGCAAATTAATCGAAGCTCTGGCTGTGTGTGCAGTCGCCCCATCCTGTTGAAACCACGTGTGTGAAGAGTACGATGGATGAGCTCCTAGGTTTGCCCAAAATAATCCGTAATCATGCGTCGACTATTTTACCCGAACTGCAAAAACGGCATTTTTTTGAAGGAATTAAATTTATTAAAATTTTAGGGGCTTTCAAGCCATAATTGGCACTTAGATTATAAAAAACTATCATATATATTGTTAAAAATCAATTCTTACAAAATTAGCGATTTATTGCTAGATATTTTGTAGTTAAATAATACATATTTTGTAGATGATAATGTAAGTAAGTTTTTTATTATCTAAACTCAAATGAAATATTGTGTTAATTTTAATGAATATCTTATTGGAAGGGGTTTTAAAGGATCATCCAAATATTTTAAGTAGCATTTCCAGTTGAATTTACATAAATAATTTTTTGACTTCTAACTTCTTCTGTTACCTTCGCGAATAATGCTACAAAAAATGTTTTTTAAATTAATTAATTTAATTCAATAAATTTTTGTCAATTTTAAAAAATATGAATCGTATCCAAACAAAAATTTTTAAATTTAAAGTAAACTGTTTATACTGATTTTGTATGACAGTTTCGTTTAAAAAACCTTTGTTACATTTAAGAATTTTTTCTGGGTATGACCCTATATTTTTAGGAAATTTTAAATTTTCTAGGAAGTGAATTTGTGTTGTTATATTAAAACGTTTGGCTTCATTATAAATATGTACACATAAACAAATATCCTACATGTATGCATAAATGCAAACAGTTTTGTTGTCGAATTTCGTATACATCATTGGGACTTAATGAAGTGTGCCACAACTGATACAGTCAGATAGAAAACCAAACACTGATGGTTTTTCTTTAGCGGCATTATACATGAAAATATTTACATATTTTTGCACACAAAAACATGGCAAACTGGATGAAAGTAAAAAAAAAATTATTAAATCAAAAAAGATTTTTTTAACAACTGTTGAGTAAACGTAAGCGCTATTATTGAAATTGCAAAAGAAGTATACAAACTGAGACAAGTAAATGGTTGGTAAAAAGCAAACAAGTTTTGCTTTAATGCTTATTCTTAATTACTTATGCAATAGTTCCTTATTAATATATGAAGGTATTTTTTAATAACACTAAGTTTATTCATTTACTCTAAATTTTAAAATTTTTTAATATTTTTTATTAGTTTTCGCTCGTTTGCATAAAATTTTTACTGAAAAACACAAAATGATAGCATTAAGGACATTCATAACTTTGCTAGTCAAAAACTTTAGTAAATAACCATATCGCTTGCACAATATCACATGGTTGTATGTGCAAAAAGGTAAATGTTCAGAAAATTAAATTTAATATTAATTCTTTATTTTGTGGTCAACTAATTTAAAATAAATTTTGTTAGACTCTTAGTTAAGAATCAGTAAACTGCATAGAATTTGAAATTATTCAGGTTTATTTTTAACTTATTCACATGGTTTTTAACAAATATTTTGGATAGTAAAAATTTTAAAGGGAAACTTGTTTTCAGTGTTGCGTAGAACTTCGATTTTCAAATAAAACTAAAATTATTTGTTTTTTCAAATTGGAAACTTAAATATAATATACATAAAAGCAAATAAAAATAAATAAAACTATGTAGAGACTCTAGATAATTTGAAAGTCATTAATTTTAGTTTCGAGATAAACTTACTATTTTCTAGGTCTCTTGAAAAACATTCAACAGATTGAAAAAAATTTTGTATGGCTGTAAGTGAATCGGTAGCAAAGAGTGCATAAATATAAAATTTAAACATTTTTTCAGGTGAATTAAGATTTTGAGCTCCAGGTGGTTCCAGTAACATTTTTGACACGACCTAAACATCCTTACAGCCAACATATCTCTAATAATTTTTATGCTGTTGCTGAAGATTTGAATAACTACTTTTCGAAATATTTGTGTTTTACATTTACATACATATGTATGTATATGCGCCAAATACTTTTAAAAAAATTTTAAAAACTGTTATTTTAATTTTTTTTATATTATTTTCTGTAGTGTAGTAAATTTACAATTGTTAAAACAATAGTTTGAGTCCTAGCATTTACCTCACGTCCAAAGGAATTGCGACAGGTAGTGGCCAATATTCTCTTTACTAGTTCATTCCAAATAATTTTTAGCAATTTTTTTTCATTTTTTAACAAATGTCAAAATTTAAATAATATAAAAAAATATAATTTTACATAATTTCATTATGTCTATATTTAAAACAAACAAAAATTTAAATTTGTTGCTTTAGTTTCTAAGTCTAGCTCAAGGCACACTGGACCAGTTAATATTAAGAACCCAACTGATTAAAATCAACTTGACATTGTTACGTTTTAAAAATTTAATTTTTTATGAAATTTTTAATTTTTCTGACATTCTACCGTTCAAACACAAAAAGGAAATGCAGAGGGCGAAATCGACTTGGGTTTACCTTGTTGAATGTGCCTTAGAACACAGCACATGCCAACAGATGCTTAAATAAACAAAAATTATTTTTTTTGCTTTCCTTAGCTTGTTTGCGGAATTCATTGTTTAATGAAAATAGAAAAATATTCTAGTTTTTTTTAGTTAAATCTAACGGATTATTTTTTTATTTTAACGATTGTTACGATGATAAAAATATTTTAAAATTTTTTAGCGAGAAATTTACATACTGGATATCAGTAACCTGGTAGCCTTGATAATTGAACTCTTGTTATCATGAAATCACGATTAGTTCTCACTGGTGTCCTAAATTTCAAATTATTAAGATTGGACTGTTGATGATATAGTTTAAAAATTGGGAATTCAAGCTACGAAACCTCATTCTTTATAAAAATTTCGATTTTATTGAATATTTATAGTAACAGATTTTGGCGCAAAACTTTCAAATTGTTTTTCAGTTGTTTTTAAATTAAAAACAAAGTTTACATCTGTATCAAGCCAGCCATATGGAAATCGTTTTGTCAATTCTTGAGCTGATTTTCGTTTTTTGCAAGCATAAGCATAAACATATTATAACCCTGTTACCAAGGTTACGTGAATATAGTGAACTCAAAGAAAAGTTTTTAATTTGACTCTGATACTTGACTTCTGTACGCTGGTGACATACAACTATGCAACATTGTTTGTTGCGAATGCGTAAGGGCACTATACAACCTCCAAATTAACAATAAATGTTGATCATTTTCTAACGCAAGCCTGGTTTGTTCTTAAATAAAAACTTGAGAAATTTTTATATACAACCTTTTAATATTGAGCCAAAAAAGTTTTGTTGGATCCAATGTTATGTAAAATTGTTTAAATAAAAACAAGGAAATTAAAAAAAAATCTTTAATTATTGTCGCTCAATTTTTTCTAGTTCCCATACTTATGTATGTTTTCCCAAAATAAGCATTTTTTGTAACACAGCTTCAAGTGCTCTCCTTAAGTTCTTGGAGGTAAAAATCAGAGCAGCACAGGTCGGGGTAAATGCCACTTCGGAGAGTTTCCAAAACAACGTAGCGATCTTTTGCCCCGGAGGCGACGACGTTCCTTTTGTCTTTACAAAGAAGCTAACAAGAATGATAACAGGTCATTGTTGGACATTAATTCATACCAAAAAAGTTGGGCGACTGATTAGCGATGACTGCAGGCTCTGTGGTTTACCGGGGGATAGGGAGACTGTTGAGCACATATTGTGCCGATTTCCAGTATGCTCCAGAGCAAACTCTTAAGGATTATCTTGTTTTAAGGGCTGGAGAAAATATTCGGGGCTAGCACAATAAAGTCGCTAACATTTGCTAAGGGAGTATGGAGTACCCTGGATTCCATAACACGGAATTAGTGAAACTGGTTATCGTTTGTTTTTGTTTGGTAACACAAAGGATCCAAAGGGTCTATGACGAGTCTTCAGGCCTGCCACTTCAACCACACCTTATGCCATTCTGCTTCAAGAGATATTTTATCTTCACAAAAATAAGCATTTCCTATGGAATTTATGCCACCAGATATTAAACTGAAACTGATATTGATTAATTTATAATTTACCATGGATGCCATAAAATCCCGGCTTCAGAATATCGAAATTTATTAATAAATTCATAATATAATGAATTCTCCCAATTTAAAGTTATGTTTACGTCACTCATATCGTTTCCTTAATATCAAAAGATTGTATCTGCAAACTCAAAAATTTTAGGAAAAACTTACTTTATACATGTGTTTGTTACATAGCTCTGGCCCGCTTTTAAGATACAACAATAAAAACACTGTTGATGAAGGGGTCAGCGACGTTTTTGATTTAAGGCTTAAAATTGTCACAACTAATTCAGAACTTTTTAAAACTATGAAAATTGTTGTTGAGAAAAAATACTGAAAAATTTGTTTTCCGCCACGAGCCAAAGATAATGCATTTCCGAGTCCCGCTTCAGTTTCTCGTCAGAATTTTTTGTTAATTGTTTATTATTTGCTTAAATTACTATAACTTTTTTACAAACTTTTTTATCGTAAACATTTAGTCAATCAAGTGTTATTAAACCTTCAGCATTATTTCTGTTTAACATTTTCGATTTCAATTGTAATTTTGTTTTATTTTACTTAAATTTATATAAAACAAAGGCAATAAATTGTTATTGATATATTAAAAAGAAGTTAATTTAAATATTTTTCGGTATGTAGCAAAAACTAGATGTAAGTAATTCTAAGAAGATTTTACAATACTAAATAAATTCAAAATAATATTCACTAAAAACATTGATGCTTCAAGTAAACTAATACCAAAGAGATGAATGCAGTTACATACATACAAATTTATTTGATTATGCACTTGTGTATCCTTTTAGTCATTGATACATATATGTCCAGGCTTATACGTACATATGTAAAATTTCTCTCTAATAAGGTGATTTAAAATTTGTTTAAAGTCTTGGTTATGCATCTAATTTATTTTTGATGAAAGGAATGTTTTTCATTCATTAGGCTACTAGTTAATTCGAAATACAAAGCATACGAGTTTACTTTACAAGTTGTGTAAATCTACGTTTTAATTCCTGATAAAAGTATAGCAAATATTTGACCACAAATTTTTTTTTCAATTTTTGTTCCCTTCTCTCATAAGCTTTAGAATTGAAATTGAACAGTTACTATTGCACCTATGTTTGCTTAAAAATATACATTAATTCATATGCATGTAGATATGGATTTGTGTACATACTTTATTTGTTTTAATGTAAGTATGTATTTACAGATGTACAAACACTTTCCATACTTTGTAATTAGTAATTTATGCCAGGACATGTTTGCTTATGATCATGTTTTTGTTTCTGATTTTTGGGTGCTTTTTTAATGTTGGAAAAATTCTTGTTAAAAGGCCATTTATGTAAGATGCAACTGACGAAAAGTTTTGCAAAAGGCTTTGCTTTAATTTTTTTTTTCTAATTATGCACTTCTTAGAAAGGGGTATAAGGTGGGTCCAAAGAAGTCATCCAAAATTGTTTGGCTGTCATGTTTTTGATTATGTTATTATAAACCTTTTGAAATTTTATTAATCAAGTCAAAAAGCTAGTTTCGGCTAAATAGGCACTGTCACAATTGACTACTATACGGGCTCATTTTATGAAATTTTTCATCACTTCGGCGAGAACTTCGGGCGATAGATTCTCGCACTTGTGTCGAATGTTGTCCTTGAGGGTTTCCAGGGTATCGGGCTTGTTTACGTAAACTCGGCTAGCATGGCCCATTCACTGTTGTCACTTGACCAGTGATGTCCTCGAAAACAAATGGCCCGATGACCCCTCCAGGATGAGCGCACCATGCAGTCACTTGTATATCACTCGCAGATTTTCGGGGCCCCAAAAGAGATAGTTTTGCGTGTTCACGTACCCGCTGAGGTGGAAATAAGCCTCATCGCCCATTTTGATACAAGTCGAAAAATCGTCTTCTTTGGCCTCGAGATTTCGGATAGTTTTGGAGTAGGTTACACGCGTTTGGTGGACGGCAGTCAGCAGCTGGTGCACGGACTGGACTTTGCAGGCCTTTAACTAAAAATTTGGCTTAGGGAAGACCGGCTAATGACTTATTGTGAGGAATGGCGTCTGCTAAATGTTTTCGGCAACAGTTTGGCATCCTTGCCAACACCGGCGATATTTTCGGCAGAACAGGCTCTCCGGAGCCCACCACTCTTGGCAACGTCTTGTGTGGCTCTATACTATTTAGGGCTGGTGGCCAAACGGAGCAGGGTTTGCACAGTCAGTGTGGGACTACCGGGGAATAGCGACGGAATTTGCGCTGCGCAAACACCACAGATAATTTGTTATGCTAAAAAATAGAAATGATTATTCCGCATTCTTGGGAAGTGTATCTTTTCACTGCTCGTTCACTTGAATTTTATAACTGTTCAGTTTACACATGTAGAAACAAATTTGACATTGGCAAAAATAAGAGCATCTTTCAATAGGTTGATTTCTTTTGGGTCACCTTGTATATATCAGTTTGCCATTATTATTTCTATAATATTCATTTGCGCCTACATACAGTATATTCTAGGTCATTATAGACAGAGAAGTAAAGATAGCCATGTTCATTTGCCCATACGTACATATGCCGATTGAAATAAATTTTCCGAAGCCACATAAAGTCACACAAAAAGTGTTTATTATCCAACAATTAGAAATATCCCTAAGACAATCGCTGTTAAAAATGAGCAAAGTCGGTTCAATACGTACCGTCATATTAGCAAAACCCCAAAATAATCAATTTTTTAAAGAAAAAAATCAATGCATGAATCCCTTTATAGACTTATGTATATTTCAGTATATACAGCCACTCTTGACCAAAAACTTGCCACGGACACTTTGAAGGTAGGAATCTAATTAAAAGATTTTTTTTTGATAGAAGCAGGGGAAATGGTATTTCCCGTATAATATATATAATAAAACGTTTTCTATTTTTAAACTATTAAGCGTCTGAGTTTTAAATGTAAAGGCTCAACCATATTAGGAATATGCGAGCTTATGCCAGCTTAAGTTACTATGCGAATGTATATAATCATATGATCCAAACCATAATGTACTTAAAAAACTTTTCGTTAAGTTTTGTTTGTTTAAGCAAAGAGCAAAACTGAACACATTTTTCGTAAGTAATCATATTTTTGAGTGTTGTATACACACACTGTTGTTTTTTTAGTATTTTTACTCATATATTACAGCAATAGTTGAAAAGGGCAGTTTTGGCTAAAATTTTACCGATTACAGATTTGGGTTTTAAGATAGAAAGCAGGGTAGGAAGAGCGCTCGAATAAAACTCGCTCGCGAGCGATATTAATTTGAGAGATTTCAATGTTTCATTATGTTCAAAGTTTTTAATCTTGTGAGCGAGATTTATATTTGAGCTCGCGAGATTTAAAAATAGAAATTGTTTTCGGAGCGATATTAATTCGAGAGATTTAAATGTTTGATTCTGCTCGCGAGATTTACAATTGAACTCGCGAGTTTAATAAATTGAACTCGCGAGTTTAATAAATTGAACTCGCGAGTTGAATAAATTTAACTCGCAACAGAAACAAAAATTAAAATCTTTTTGCGATCACAACAAGAACGATTCGAATGCTTCACTTATGTTCTTGTGCATGTATGTACATGTGTATTGGTACGTTGATGCTTGTTTTTGGTTATTAAGATTTTTTTTATGTAATGCTTATATGATTGCGTGTACGTTTATATCTGTCACATTAGAAAAAATATTATAAGGGATTTTAATAAGCAGTTTTATGAAATTTATTTAATCGTAGTTAACAAATTTGGATAAAATAACTTGAGCCAAAAGTACTAAGAAAATTGTATTAAAATGTAGGTTTAGCTAACAATTTAAAACATACGTTTATATGATTGTGTACTTTAATTATTATTTACGTATTTATTAAAGAAATATTAAAGAAATTTAGTAACACATATTTTAAAAATAATGACTTATTTTAAAATTATTTAATTTAAAATTAAATAAAATTTTATTCATCACTGACTTTATTATCAATTATTAATTGCTCAAACAATCAAACGAATAATATCCAAGTGTTTTTATATTTTTTATTATACTTGTTACATTTACATACATATCAACAATAACAAAAACCCAAAAAAAACCCCTAATAAACTACATATAACACATACATACCTGCTTACAATTCTTTTGTACAGTCTAAATTAACAAAACCAATAACAACGCATACACACATATGCATCTGTACATTTTTTTTTGCGTTTTATTTTTAGCTTCACGAGAACAATTTTTACAAAAATTACGTTCGCATCGCGATTTGAATTTTCAACTTCACGATCTTAAAATATAATTCTATTCACAACTTCAATTTTAAACTCGCGAGAACAATTTTTAAAACGAGATTTATAAATAGAATTCGACTCGCGAGACGAGAAAAAAACAAAGATCTTAAAATAAAAATTCCACTCGCAACTTTAATTTAAATCTCGCGATAACAATTCCAAAAACGAGAATTATAATAGAAATTACGCTCGCGAGCGGAATTTTTTCCTACCCTGATAGAAAGTATTAAAATATGATACTTTTATACTTTTGTATTAATATAATTATATGTGTGTTTTTTTTTGGAAATTAAATCAAAATAATATTGATGCAAAAGTTTAAATTTTACGTAGATGGGCAACTGTGGGTAATCAGTTTATGTATTTATTTAAGCACATTATGGCCACCTAAAATACTTATTTAATTTTGCTTATGTATTTGACAGGCTATTCGTTAATTTTTGACATTAGCTTAAGCCAGGTTATTCCTATTATAATTCTGCCTTAAGTTATTAAAAGTTACCGGATTGAATAGTTGTTGTTGTATTGTCATACACTTTATCCCAGTTTAACAACTTTTTTAATTAACGGACTAAATATAGTTTCTTAGACGTAATGTTATACTAAAAATAAGAAATTCAAATTGTTTTTTGACACTCATAAAAATTCTAACTTATGTTTTTGACACTCAACTCAGACAAGAACTCAGGTGGTGTAAATATAGTTCAAGAAAAGTTTTAAACCATTTTCATTGACCATAAAAAACTTTGAACCTTGTTTGGGGTTTTTGTTAGCGTAAGTCATATTTTTCTAATAAATTAATACTATTGCAATATTCATAATATATACAACAACTAAAAGTTTTTGAATTCCTTCGGGCGTCCGAAACTTTCCTAATTTTGGGTTGAGTACCTGAATTATGCTGCCCTTTTAGAGGTTAGCAAATGTTAAGTAGTGCTTATAGTTTAAATAATGGAAGAATTTTTGGAAAACGTAACCATTTTTTTAAATACCCAAAAGCTCATTTAATTTTAATTTCTTTTTTTCTTTTTTCACAAAAAATCCATTTCGCATTGGATCGCATCTATTAATTTACTAATGATAAGAATGCTTTTTTATTCTGTAAGTAAAATGCTCGAGAACTTTTTTTAAAATTTAATTTTCTGCCATGCAACTAAAATTATATCAAATAAAAATTTTACAAAAAATACTTTCAATTATTACTTCATTTCTAAATTGACTTAACCTTTATATCCATCAGTTACACAAAATATTTTCTTAATTTTCATCGCTTTTAGCCAATAAAAAATTTTGTTTTGCGGTTTTACAAAATTCCTATTTTATTATCAAAGAAACACTATATTTATCAGAAGCATGAAACAATTAAGTTATTAATCCATTAAAATAATCTAGACATTAAATTAAATAACAAATGATTAAAAGTATTTTGTAGAATAGAATAACAAATAAAAAGCGTAAATGCAAACAGATATTTCAGTTAATTATTAACACTTATTTAGGATCCAACATTTTTTTTGGATAAGTCCATTTTTTAAAATCTTCCTCCTTTACAAAGCCGGATTTAATAGCTGCTTCCTTTAGAGTAGTACCATTTCTATGCGCCATTATGGCGATTTGTTCTGCTTTGTCATAACTAATATTTATAAGAAGAGAAGCTTTTAGAACTACGGAATCATGAAAAATATAATCGGTTCTTTCCTTTCTAGCCTTAAGATGTTTCAAACAGTTTTTGTTAAAATTTTTAGCGCCATCAGCTTTATTTGGCAAATGAAAATAAAATTTATGAAATAAGGGATAAATGAAAACAACTCAAAAATTTACCTAATAGTTTAATGGAACGTAACATGTTTGATGCCACTAGCGGCTTAAAAACGTTTACCTCAAAATGGCCAGTTGATCTATCTACAGTCGCAGCAAAATTATTTTCCATTACTTGAGCACATATCATGGCAAAAGATTCACATTGGGTAAGATTGATACTTTCCGGGATTAAAGAAATTCCAGAGTATATTTCTCTATAACAATAGCGTGAACCTGAGCACTTTAGTCGTATATCGTTGGCAAGCTTTCTCAATCTAATGGCAAAAGTATTCAAACAGCCATGAACTTCAACCATGCAGTCCAGAGTAAGTAAGGTCTCCAAAATATTAGGAACCTTATCAAATGGCAAACATGTATATTGTGAGACTAATTTAGCACATTTTTCAACAAATCCCACACTGGTATTAGGGCGAGTACCCACAGCAGCAGTGCAAGCCATCGCCATTTTACAGATACGTGAAACAACCGAATCAATCTGGATTAAGGTACGTTGCATTTGTTCAGCATATTCACTAAATTCTGAACCCAATGAAATTGTTATATGTACACCCCCTACTTTCGGTTTGCCTGTAAACTCCTTTTCTTTTTTTTCAAGGATTTTATGTAACTCAGTAATAGCAGGTTTTAGACTATTATTCAATTCCATGCCCACAGCGATTAATATGGCATCTCGGAATGTGTCTTTAGAAATTTGCGATTTGTTGACATGATCTTTTGGATGGACAGGGGTTTTGGAACCCATTTTAAAACCCAAAATTTCAGTAGCACGATTGGCTATAACCTGCAGAATATTATTTTAAGCCATAAACATCTTATCTTGTCCTTTTAATTGAAAGTTGCAGTGTTACCTCATTAAAATTCATATTTGTCTGTGTACTTGAACCAGTTTGCCAAATAGGTGGAGGAAAATTTTTATTGGATAAACAGCCATCGATAATTTCATCACATGCCTTAACAATGGCTTCACTTATTTTGGCATCTAAACCAAATTCCTTATTGACAACAGCGGCTGCCTTTTTCAAAATACCCATAGCTTTTATGATCGGTTTCTGCAATACAAAAAGAAAGTAATCACTTTTGTTTTAATAAGAATCTCTTCAGTATATTACTGGCATTAATTCTTTTTGTCCTCCATTGGAAGAGTTTGTTTTTGATCTCATAGTTTGTGCCCCATAATATTTGCCATCGGGAACTTTAACTTCACCCATGGTATCGCTTTCAATTCGGGAATTTTTCTTTTCCTTTAACAAAAACAACTTTTAAAATTTTCTCTACAAATTTTGAGTTACTTACCATTTTTAGGCCAAAAATGTAAGCAAAAGATTCGTTTGTTTAAGTCTGTAAATACCAAACTATTTTTACAATTAGGTTATAGCTTTTTAAAACCAGTTTCAAACAATTTTTCTAATATGAAAAAATATTTTTTTCTTTGACTGATAAAAAAATCTAAGACTACTTATTTAAAAGCAAGGCACATTCAACCAGGTAAAATTAAAAGCCTAGCTGACTAAAATCAATTTGACATTTTCACATTATAAAAATTAAATTTTTTATGAAATTCTTAATTTTTCTGACATTTTACCATTCAAACACAAAATGCAGAGGGCGAATTTTTTGAATTCGTCTTGAGTTTACCTTGTTGAATGTGCCTTGCTGTAAAGGCTACCCTACACCAAGGCACATTCAACAAGGAAAACTCAAGGCGAATTCAAAAAATTCGCCCTCTGCATTTCCTTTTTGTGTTTGAACGGTAGAATGTCGGAAAAATTAAAAATTTCATAAAAAATTTAATTTTTAAAACGGAAAATGTCAAATTGATTTTAATCAGCTAGGTTTTTAATATTTATTACCTGGTTGAATGTGCCTTCAGCTGGGTTTTGTGTTGAGTTTTTTATTTCTCTTAAATAATAACTGTCAGTTTTTGATTTTTGTTTTGACGGTTAAAAATAACAATAGTTCTTAATTTTTATTTTCCGATAGAAAAATAACCATTATTTTTTAATTATATTTTTATTTTTTTTTAATAATTTTTATTTTAAATTTATTTAAATTACTGAAAAGAACAAGATAATGTGACTCCAAAACGCATATGTGTAGCGCTTAGGATCACGGGCTAGGTTTTTGAAGCACTTCTATGAAATGGGTCTTAGAGTTTTAAATAAAAGGGTTTGATTAGAAGAACAAGACACCATACGCATTTTTATGTAAAATAATAGAAGATATTAAATAGTTAATCGTTATTTTAAATCCAAAAATTAAACTTTAAAATAGTAGTTATCTTAACCAAAAAAAAATTAAAGTTAAGAAATAATCACTATTGTCCGATCAAAAAATGAAAGTTAAAAATTATTGATATTTTTAAGCTCAGAAAAAAAATTACAAAATGATGGTTTTTATTAAACAAAAATGTACTAAACTCAAATAAAACACTTGTTTCCCAATTAATAAATAGAAATCAAAATAAAAGTGTTAAATTTCAACAATAAAATAAAAATTCAAAAATAATAGTTAAATCGTAATTTTTAAAATTTTCCTCATAACTGTTACGGTTTCTGTTTAAAACAAACCATTTTTAAGAATTTCCATTACGAAACTCTAAAAAGTGCACTTTACTACCATTTTTCGCTTCATTGCTAATCGTCATTCCCCTGGCTATTTGTGAACAGAGGGGAACGATAAATTTACACAGGACTCCTTTTAATGACAACGTATGTACTTCGTTTAAAAAACTGGTCTGAAGCAGACATTTTTTTAAAAAATTGGAGCAGAAAATTGAAGCACCTGGAAATCGATTCTACGTTAGAATAATGTAAGTAAGTAAGCAACGTTTATATTCAACAAAGAAATTATAACTTGCCTCCAGTCGAATACTCGTGCAATTCTATAATTTGGCAAGTGCCATTAGTTTTAATTAAATACTTAAAGCTCCATTAAATTGTTGCATATAATTTTGTCCGTTAGTAAACAGTCAAATTTATTAGAAAAAAAGCTTTAAGTTTCTATAAAAAGTAGGATTTAACCGTAGTTGTCTTATTATTTAATCAAATGTTTAAAAAAAAGTCAAATTACTGTATTTAAATAAACGTTAATTTTTGTACCCTATACATAAGCGATAATGGTATATAAGTTTGTCATTCTGTTTGTAATTTCTTTAATGTCCATCTGCGACCCAATAAATTATATATTTTCTTGGTCCTTATAAATAGGGAAGTCGATATAGCAATATCCATCTATCCGTTATGGTTGAAATCAACTTTTTGAAGCCCCCAATGTTGAAAAGACGTGTACGTAGTATCAAATTATCAGAAATTTCTGCGAAAAAATAGCTAATAAAATCCAGTGAAATCGCCCGATAATCAACTGAGATATAAACAAAGACCACTTTCTATTTGTTTAGGTGTTATCGGTTTAATTCCTGGCCGGGACAGATTGTTTTTATTTCTTTGTCCTTTTCTTTTGTTTTTAATTTTTTTACGAGAGTTGCCTTTTATGTTTCGGAATTTGACAAAACTGACAACTCTATTGTAAATTTTGAAATTTTCTAGGTTATATGTACTCTGAACGTTTTGACATACGAGTGCAACACAAATATTGTTTACAGTAACTTAAAAGATTCATCTCGACCCAAAAATTAAATTCGACATGGATAACCTCAACAACAGTGCATGGATAAGCTTAATTCTATTTTTGGAAATGAAGCTCCATCAAGGACCAGTGTTCATCGATGGAATGGTGAATTCAATCGTGGTCGGAGTTCACTCCAAGAAGAAGTTCGTGCAGATCGTCCAAAATCAGTTGTTGTTCCGAAAACCATTGATCCATTGAAATCATTACACCCTTTTTCCGCTCTCTAAGGTGGCTGTAACACAAAATTTGAAAAAATTGAGGTCAAAACAATACACGTTGAGAAGGGTATATAAGATTTGTCACAGCCGAACATGCTCTTACTTGTTTTTATATAATTTTTGCTTACCTTGTAAGTAAGCAAGTAATATTTGAGATGAAGAAACACTAGTTACCTTTTGACTGAATAACTTGTTATTTTTGTTTGAGTTGTCCAGAAATTCACGAACTTCGCTTACAAAGGTGATTACAAAAAACAATAACGTAACTAGCTACTAAGAATTAACTGAAAATAACATTAAAATTTTAGAGTTTTTGAAACAAAAATGTTTTACAAAGCATTTTTCAGTAATATTTTTTTCCATTCATAACTATAAATGTAATTATTAGTGCCTTTACCAAAATGTAGTTTTCCTGTAGTAGCGACTCTTATTATCTTGTAACATATAAAATAATGAGAGCCCATTGCACAATTTCAAAAAGTTTTCACTGGGTATATTTTTATGTTTTTCGTATTTCTGAATAATTTTTGTTTCTTCCATTACAATAATTAAAGCAACCTTTACTTTTTTATATTTACGATCTTTTCAAATAAAAATAACAAAAAAATTAAAATTCTTTAATTGTAGAAAATAGCGAATATAATGAAGGACGAGTTTTAAGGCAAAGACCTTAGATACCATGACAAAGTACAAACTATGTACGTAATAGAAAAAGCTCAAAGTCCAAAAAATATTAAATATGAAAACAAACAAAAATGCAAAAACATGCGTTGACAGAATATAAAGCTTCACCCTTATAATGGTTAGTGTGGCGTATTCGTTTTAGTTTTTTGATACCGTCTAACAAAAACGCGAAAGTTTTATGTCGAATTATGTCGTTTTTGTGTCGAATTCGGAAAATATTCGACACGACCACCCCAAACACAATAAGGCTGATTATCTTTTTCAATTCGTTAAGGGCAACAAAAAAGTGCTTATGAATCAAAAACAATGTTGGCGATGACTAGACAAAGATCATAAAAAAGAACTTAGGTGTATAAAAAGCTTGTAAATTTCCCTCCCATTAGCTATCAAACATTATCATAAATTTGCACCTTGTCTTTACTTAAAACATTTGAATAAAATATCTAATGTTTACAGCAAATCACTAACTAAACGATCAAAAAGTACTGATGATGAAAACCTAAATCAGGTTTCGAAAATGCATTGTATTCGGCTTATTAGGGTAAAACCTTCTTTTTAAAGTTAAGCTTTATTCTATAAACCACTAAAGAAACTATTTCCCTTTTAATGGAAATAAATTTTATAAATGCACTAAAGCGAAGTAATGGAACAGAAAATTTTTCTAAAAATATATTTACTAAAAAATTTTGGTTTTCTTAAATTCAACTACAAGAATTTTTTGCGCTTTAAATTTAGCTTAAGGTTTCAGACTTTTTACAGTAAATACTAAATCAAATAAATGGGTTTTCTTGCAACCCTTTTTTACCTGCTGTTACTTATTATAGAATGTGAAATTTTTTTTTCTTTAACAAACTTTTTATTTATTATCCTTAACAGAATCTCGAATCATGCTTTTATTGCAACAATTTTCCTTTTTTTATTATAGTTATTTTATTTGATTTCTCATTTAACCAGGTGCCACAAAATACGTTTAGAAATCTTCTATATGTTACACAATCTACAATAGACATTAACTGTGGAAATACAAAGCTTATTCACATATAAAAGGAAATGAAAAAAAGCACTCAGCGATATAGGTTAAGTTAAAATGATATTATACTCATAATTCAATCTAACATATAATACTTTTATTGATTTCATTTAATTTATTTTCTAAGTTTAAATAAAATAGTATGAAGGTGCATATACAAACACACACTTATAAAACATTGAATGTCATCCATGAGTAAATGTTCGTTGGTATGTACCCAGGGAAAACTTACATAAAACACTTTTTCATTAGCATTTTAACACATTATTTGAACTTTGCGATGACATAAGAGGCAAGTTCTTACCATGCTCGCTAACGAAGAGGGAGTTATATAAGTACTTACCATTCTCGCTTAAAAGCAGAGACTTACATTTGCATTCAAATAACCTTTTCCTCGGGACCCCAGTTACTCATTGTTGCATATAAAGTTTTTTCTTTGATATTTTGGTTAAAACTGGCTTAAAATATAAAGATAGAATAATTTAAGAAATTGTTAAACTAAAGCTATCTGCCTAAATTTTAGATAAGCAATAGCTAATTTTCTAACAAATGCTAAGTAATACAGACGGTATGTAAAAGAAACTAAAAAGTAAGATATTTGTAATGCCTAATCACTTCCAAGTTTTTGCTGGGTATTATTCCGATAGTTAAGTTGCATATGTTTGGAAAAAAATACAATCTAAGGGGTTTGCATTTAATGGTTATGTATTTGACCCTTTCCAAATGGTATTAAACAGAATTTGCGATTAAAGTCAAATATATAAGTAAGTTAAATCTTAAGGACTTTTAGGTATTAGTTTGTCTGTTTGAAAGGTGGTCTCTGTTTGGTTTTATTATCACAACTACGTTTTTACTTTTGGGCTAAAACTTAATCTATTGTTGTAATTCTCTACTTAAGATGAGTCTTATTTAAGAGTCTTAGATTTGCTTAGTTATCAAAACGTCATCATTTCTATCATTGAATAGTTTTATTGCTTATTTAATGTGTAAAGTTTTTACGTATGTTTGTTTTATTTTGCAACCTAAAGATTTTCCGCAATATAATGGTAAATGGGAATGGGATACTTTATATATTCATGTACATATATACTTATACATGAATGTATACTTATATATGAATGTTTATATCTCTTTTATATATTTTTTTGTAGATGATTATGACGTTTTTTAATTAAAAATTGTTTCTGTATCAGCAGGAAATACGTAATGTTAGTAAAACTTTTCTGATCAAACGATTTACTGAATGATTGCTTTTCTATCTTTTTTTCTTTTGAAAACTATTAAACAAAGTTATTTAGGCTTTGTCAAAGTAGCTATAAAAATAGTATTAAAATAAATATGCATGTATGTATGTATTTAAAATAACAAGCAAACACTTTTCTGAAATTTCTTAATTCGCTCAAATATGCAGCCAAGCTGCAATATGTAGAAATAAACGGTGACCTAAAAAAATTTTTTATGGCCAAGTTTTCTGTTTGCATATCTTTATTTAATTAGAATCGCTTCAAGAGAATAAAAAGAAGTTTAGATTTATTGACTTCTATTAAAGAGTTTTTTAATAAAATATTTTAATTTTCAGTAGTTTAAATATGTTAGTTGTTCGCTGCTGTATACATACTTAGGTATAATGTGGTTACTTTTGCGAATACCACAAAACACTTACTTACCTACTAATTAGGGTTGCCAGACGGGCCTGATTTTGCCTGATTTTCAAGTTTTTTAATGTGCGTCAAGTGACAAGTGAAAAAGTAAATTGTCAAGTTTTTTGGAAGTTAATTTTTTTTCTCAAGTTTATTCTAGCTATGTAATAATACTTAAAAAAGTATGTTTATATATGTATCTAAAAAACAAATCTTAAGACCATATTATTATTATCAACACAACTAAGGACTTATATGATACATTTTTTTTCTGTGCAATTAAAGTTTAAAAAATATAGTTCTCTTCCAGTACAATTATAATAAAAGTATCAACACTGATATTTACCCCATTGCTCAACATTCACCATGTAGAATTGATATCATTGGACAGCTGATTTCCAATACGTACATTGAAGCTTTTGGAAATAAAAAGTGAGTTTATATTTTTGTTTGTTAATTTGTTTCTGTTATTTTTACTTTTTATGATATTTTTGTTTTTATTCTAATAATTTTTATGAAAAAACTAAGTTGTGTTCAATAACTTTCCAGTAGTTACTAGCAACGAGAGAGTAAAAAGAAATATTTTCAAAATTGCTCTCAAAAATATTTAAAAGTAAATGAACACTTTTACAGTCAAAACTTGCAAGCAAATGTATTTTGTTACTGTTATTGTAAACTTATTATTTAAAACTTAAATTTTGTTTCAAAGCATAATGACAGAAAGACTGTTTGAATAATTTCTGATAGTAAAATTTTTACTAGTAGAAATTATCAGAAACATTTTTGCTTCTAAAAATATTACGCTATTTTTTGGCCCTCTAGCTGCTAATTTTTTGTATACGTGAACACTTACTAGTAATAATTATCGAAAATTAGTGATTATTTTTTGTAAATGAACACACCTATAAACAATTAAATAAAAAAACGATACTATGGGTGTTTTTATTTGTCAAGTTTTTTTTTTCAAAATCAAGGTTTTTTTTGGTCAATGTCAAGCTTTTTGGCAAATTGGATCTGGCAAGCCTACTACTAATACTAATGCGATGTTGTCATCATTCACTTACTAATCATCAAGCGGGTCTTATTTTTTAAATGTTCAAATGTATAGGTATATGTTTAGGCATACATATGTACATATATATGTTTATTAAATATTTTCACCTATTTTTTTAATTCTTTAAAATTTTTAGCTTACAGGCTGCCTATTTTATAAATTAATTTGGTTATACTTTGGAATATATTTTTAAATTTTAATTCCTGATATTGTATTTTTAAGAATAGTTAACAGCTGCCATGAGAAGGTAGTGCCAGTTGGGGGTCATTGGAATTTCTTCAACACTTTCCATTAGTAAAAGGCTCTCTTGATTTTTTTTTTTTTTTTGCAAGCATTGTTTCTTTAACATGTTTTTATATTTTAGCACAGGTCATAATTTTTAAAAACATGTCATGTTTTCTTACAAAAGGATATCAGACTAATTGATATTTATTTTGTTGTCGTAAACATATGCAAATAAATAATTACTGCATAAAACTTCTTACAAAAATATATCTTCTGTTTAAATTGGAAAACAATTTCATTTTTTAAAAGGGTTCTTTAACAAACGTATTTTATGCTTAACAAAATGTATACGAAATAAATTCGAAACTTTAACTTCTTTTTAAAGGACTACAAATGTCACTAAATACTAAATAAAATTGGCAAAGCTGTCCCCAAGGCCCGAACATTTTTTCGGGCTTAACATGTGTAAATAAACAAGTACCAACGTCAGCCTTAATAACGAAAGCAAAACATTGAAGTCATTTGTGGTTGGACCATATAAACCATTTAAACAGTAACCACTTAGCACCCACTGATTATCCGTAGCTAAAATACTTTTAAACTTATAAATATACGTTTAAACTCTTGGGGTTTGACTTCATAAAAAAAAATTTGACAGATTTTGCCTTAATCAGATAGAGAAAGACTATCAAATTTCGGAATTTTTTATTGGAAGAACCTTTGCCTTCTTGGTGTTCTACTATTTCTCTAAATTGAATAAAAAACAGAAGAACATTTGTATGAAAAATATAATTAAGCATTTATGTTTGTAATTATGTATGTGCATTAGGGTTATTCTTTAATCGATGTTATAAAAAAATTTTTTTGATTAAAATTTGACGGGTGCCAGCTGGAATATTGTGACGCTAGAAATTCTTCCGTTTAAATTTCAACTAAATCGGACAACATTTTATGAGCGCGCATTGAGGTCAAAGCTCAGACCTAAGCAGATTTCATTATCTGTGTGTATAATGGAACAGCATTAATGAATGGCTGATTCATCATCGCATATACCAAACACATTGAGAAAAAAGATAAAATTTGAAATAAGTGTACTTTTCCGTATCCAAAAAGACGGTATTTTGGGAAAATGTTAACCCAAAACAGATTTTAAATAGGGAAAATAGGGACAATCGGTAAGAAAAAATCTCTTAACTACTTACAATAAAAAAAATTTAAAACATGTCCTTTGTCTGATACTTTTTTGAGATTTTAGGCCCTAAAGAAAAAAAAAATAATTTTGATACTGCTAAGGTCAATTTTAAATATTTTGTTTTAAAAAGGATAAAAACAAAACAAGCTATTAGTACAGCTTTTGGACTAATTTAAGTTTTTGGCATTAGAGGTTTAAAGAGGGGCAAAAATTTATTTTGGTACTATTAAAACACTGCTTGTAACTTCTTAACATAAAAAGATATAGACAAAACTCAAATGATTGGAAAATATGAATGCAGTTTTGGTACTTTTTTGAAATAACCTGAGGGAAGACAAGATAGCATCTATATTTTAATACTGTTTAAGTCAAATTCGTAACTTGTGAACCATTATAGATGGAAACAAAATTCAAATTGCATTTGACGGAATATGAATATTGGTTTGGTGCTTTTTTAAATTAGTAAGCCCATAGCGGCAACACAGTGTAAAAGTTATTATTTAATGCCGCTCAGGTCCGTTTATAACCTAACTAATAAAGGTTAAAACAAAGTCAAATTCAAATAAAAAAAAAATGTAAAGTAAATGTAAGTTTTAGGTACTTTTCATAATATAGAATTCTAAGGGAACCAAAAGGTGGGAAACTTTATTTTGATACCACTTGAGTTCATTTTGTAACATTTGAGCCAACAAGGACAGAAACAAAATTCATGTTACGTTTGACAGGTTTTAAAAAAATATGAAAGTTAATTTGGACGTCAAAAATACTTTTTCCACATTTCTGGTATTTTTTGCATTAATTCAGATGCTGTAAATCAAATAGAAAACTATGGATTCTAAATTAAGATTTAAAAAAAAAACCTGCAAATTTTACTTTTTAAGGATAACGAAACTCTTTCGCATTTAGTACTTTGCTTTTATTAATACTTAAAACTTTGCTTAGGAAGTAGCGGGTTAATCTTAAAAAAAAAAATTTGATGTATAAAGAATGTTTTAGTACTAAAGATAAATAAAGGCATATACAAAATTGTTTTTCTTATTCAAGATTTAATAAAAATCTTCATTTAAATCGAAGAATTAAGAATAAATATTCTTTGACATCATAGTTTGGATAAGGGTGCCCCGGTAGATCAGTGGTAAGTGCACGAGTCTACCAGTCTGGGGGTTGTAGGTTCGATTCCCACCAGAGACCCTCGTTAGTTTGCTTCATTTTCTGTTCTTTCTTTCTTATCCTTCTCTAAATTTCTTCTTTCCTTCCATCTCAACCTATTCTATCTGACTCTCCAGGTAACACAAAGGACCGAATTAAGCGGACCCAAGTAAGCTGTATCCTTTCCTTCAACGGTTGCCGGTTCTACCTAACCTAACCTAGTTTGCATAGTCAATTAGATCATTAGGGTTAATTTGAAAATAACCTTTTTTTACTATTTTTCTCGTTAAAATAAATAAATTTATAAAGCGTTTGAAAACAATGTACAGAGTTAACGAATTTCATATTTTTTTGTTTTTTTTTTTTTTTTTGTATATAAACAGTAAAATTTGCTCATGTTCGATATTTGACCGCGATGCAACCCAAGAAAACTTTATGCGATTTGGTGTAAAATTTGAAGGCTGAATTCAAGGAGAGTATCACAATATTCCGTCCGACAAAAATTAAGAAAATAATTTGGCTGTTACCCTAATAAGCATACATACAATACCCATAGCATGTATTAAGCAATTACTAACTCTAAAGATAAATTTATCTTTCATAAACATATGCATATATATATGTATATAGTGTGTGTACATAGTTGTAGTTAAAAACACATTTCTTTTCCAAAAACCCTAACACCAAAAACACGAGGGTTTTTTCCTTTCTTCTTTTTACGAATCTTTTGATTTTAAAATACAATAAAAATAAATTAAATTGAATATAATAGTAGTCATGGACAAATGTTTAAAGAAAATATTAACTTATAAAAAACTCTAACACAATTGAAATCATAAATAATAAAAAGACATATGACAATTGAATAAGATGTCGCTTCGGTAGATGTAAAAAGTTTTTAGGGGCCTAAAACAAATGCTGGGACATTCCACACTTCGTGATCTTTGGCTGACAAAAATTAAAAACACTTGAAATATTTTAATTTTATAACAAAAATCAAAGAAAATTATTTTCATGAATTTTTAAAAAAACTTTTTCATTAATTCAAAATTAAATCAAAACTTTTATTTATGCGGATTATGTTAATTATGTTAATATTGACCATTTTAAAACTTAAGAAAAACAAAAAGTCTTTTGTGCATCGAAAATAGTATCTCTGCTAATTAAAATTCGGCTTTTTTGTTTTAAAAAATACGCAGTTTCCTGTCTTACAGATAAGAAAACTTTTAAAATTAAAAGTTATGTTTTCGTTTTTTTATACAGGGTTTCTGGTGGCAAATTTATATCTTTAAGTACGATTATTTTGAAAAGTAATGTGCGGAGGGAAGGAGACGCTGTTGGAATTAGCGATTGTGCGGATTTGTCAGTCACGACGTCACAGTGGTCAAGTAAGCATCGCGAGTTCGCTGTGAAGACATTTTTTCGGTAGTAAAGTTTTTTAACTAATAATTCGTCGACAATTTCGCTCGGTGTTCGGCAAATAAGTCATGGACCAGTGTTAACTCAATTCGCTTGGAGGTACAGAGATTCCGCGCAATTGCTCCAGCTATGAACATCCCACAGCCAGGGTCCAGTTGTTTTCTAAGGACTTCCGAAAACATTGAACTGGTAAAAGCAGTATACGTGAAAATCCGCCTATTGCAATACGTAAAAGAGCAGTCACACTAGAGCTTGCAGAAGCGTTATCACGAAAGTTTAAAAAAATATCTGAAGTTCCATCATTAAAAAGTTCAAATCGTTTAAGAACTGAAAGAAGAAGACTTGGATATACAAAACTATTTTTGTAAAAAAATGCTGAAGCGTTGTCGCACTGTTAATCCAATTTTTTTGAAGCAGCGACGCTAATTTTCACTTAAACGGAACGCCAGTTTAAAAAAACTGCCGTTACTGGTCCTCAAAAACACGCAACCCTCAATTTAAACATCAAAACCCATTCCATTGCAACAGGATTATTGTTTAAAGTTCTTTACCCATACATGAGATAACTGAACCATTGTTTTTTTTTAACTTTTGAGGCTAGAGAGCAAGTTTCAACGGTGAAAATTATTGACGCATGATTACGGAATTCTTTTTGCCAAGCCTGTTGGCTCATCTAACTCTTCACGCTCGTGGTTGTAACAGGATTGGGCGACTGCACGTACAGACAGAGTATTGATAAATTTGTTTTGGAAAATTTTCCCCAAAAACTAATTAGTCGCTTTGGTGACATCCCGTGGCCACCGAGGACGCCCGCTCTAACTCCTACGTTTGTTTTTTGATTGGGTTACTTTAAAGAAAAGGTTTAATATGACAATACCGAAACTCTTGTGGCTCAATTGAACCAAGTTTACTGCAGTGTGTGTCAGTGATATAGTCTTTAAAAAGTAAAATCCACATTTTTATTCTATCGTTGCTCTTAGTAAACTGTTGTTGTCAGTCATAACATTTTTTTATTTAAGTTTGAAAATATAAATCTGACACCAGACACCCTGTGTATATTTTAATTTTTTTTTTTTTTTTTTTGCCTTATTTTGCTGAATACAATTTCTATTACGATTTTTTGTCATCAATTATTTCTACTTGGGTTGCTCCAAAGACCCTCCAGCGCCGACAAAGGACGTTATTTACTATGAGCAACTAAAAATGGTTTTTACCCCAGTTAAAATTTATTTAACGTTTTGAAAGTGTTTACAATATTAGAAGAAAATCGCAACCAAAACTGACTTTGGTGAATTGTTTAAACTAGAAACAAGCAATGATTTAAGTGAACTGAAGGCAGGCAGAAACCTATATTTTAATGATTTTTGCATGTTTGTTAAATTTTTTTTGTCCTTTCATACGGTCACCCGCCGGTGCGCCTTAGTGCCGACAGGTGGCGTTTTTAAGATATTTTGATAAAATTTTTGCACAAAAAAATGTTTTTTGGCATAAAAAAAACTCTTGCATTTGTGGTGATGATTGGTTCATTTTTTGATGACTAAAACGTTTAAATTACAAACCTAAAAAGTAAGTAAATGTAAAAATTTTTTTACTTTAAACTAAAAACAAATGATTTTTTACACCAAAATCTATTTCTTACTGTACTACCTTAAAATACATTTTTTGCAAATTTTTTCTTTATATTTCAAATTTATATATCTTTTAAATAATGATTATTTCAAGTAAATATTTGTATATAAACAAGAATTTCACACAGAAAAAAATATAAATAACTATGGCCCCAGAAATATAATCTCGAGCAATTTCTTCATTATATGATTACGGAGATAATTTTTCTGACTAACACAACCATACGATAATTGAAGCAATTTTTGGGAAAAAAGCTTGACCAAAGTTTTGATTAAAATTATCATTTTATTTTTGTGGTAATCATTGTTTTGGTTGTACACAGTCATAAGAACGATTACCCATGATCAAAAAACATCAATGAATTTCTGTTATTTATTATTTCTTTTATTTTATTATGAGAATTTAAATTTTAGTCTAGCATAAATTAAATAGTCTAATATAAGTTAAATAGTTTTAAGATTTGAATATTTATTGTTAGTTCGCCAATAGCGAATATTCAACAATAAAAATATGAAAAAAAAATTTCTGTTAAAAATTAGTGATAATGATCGAGATATTTTATTTATATTAATTTGGCAAGAGTGTAAATGATCACATACCTCTCCTTTTTTTGAGAAAAAGGGCTTCAGGTACTATCATAAAGCACTTCAAGCATTCAAATTATTAAAAATGTTTAAGCAGGTATTCCAAACTGGCTTACACAATACGATTTTAAAGTCGATATTCTACAGACTTAATTTTGCATGGCCATATAAACTATAAACTGAGATTATGTTTTTCCAACCTAATCATAGCTTTTTAAAGTTAAGCACATAAAATTCTTCAGCAATTGTAATCAATTTTAGGCATAATGGAATCGCCCATATACATAAATCTGTATATCTACTTTAACAAAAACCTTTAAATGTCAAAAAGATATGCGTGTATATTTTAATATAAATATATATGTAAGGGCTAACATGTTAAGTTTGTAACTATGACATCGATATGGCTATAAATAATTGTTTGTACCAAAATAGTTTATTGAAATTTTGCCACAAATTGGTGTGTTGTAGTTTCCGGTTTCAATTACGCCATAAATTTCCCTAACATACACAAATACTACCTTAATACTTACCTTTAACCAAAAATGGCAACAGCAGCAACAACAAAAATAACAATAAAGCAATGAATGTTTACTAAACACATCAAACGAAAAACACAAAAAATGAATTCACCAATGATCTAAAACCCAAAAACTTGCACAGAGACATATTGGTTGTTTCTCTTTTAAGAACCAAAAACATTAAGCTATATTTACAACACCTAAGTTCTTATCTGAGTTGAGTGTCAAAAAATAATTTGATTTTTTAATTTTTAGTACTACATTACGTCTGAATAGTTAGTTTTCTAGACAAAAATATTATCAAATTAAAATAGACATGTTATTACAAAATACAAATCAAACTTAGTTGTGACACTCAGATGATAACTCAGGCAGTGTAAATATAGATTTAATAAAATATTTTTGAATGCCTTAGATTTTATGACAAAAGCAAACGAAATTTAAAAGCTACAAACTGAATTAAAAACTATGCGGTTTTAGTTAAAAATAAAATATAATGAACCTTTTTGGCAAACGTTCTCACCAAATGTTAAAAATTTTTTCCAATAAAAAAATTTTATTTGTCTAACTTAAGCAGTTAACAACTGAATAAAACTGCATTATTAGAAAATTTTAAGTTAACTTAGCTGGACGATTTACAAGGTTTAAAACACGTTTTTAATTTAAAAGAGACTTTCCATTGCATTTGAAAAACATTTCTAAAAACAAAGTTAGTAAAAAGGGTTGTTTAATATGGTCTCAGCCTCTACTGATTTTTTTCTACTATCATTTTGTCACTAAACACATAGTTTTTTTAATAGCAGCTACCCTCGCCTTCTTCACTGTGTTTTTCGTTTAAAAGACATCAATTCGTAGTAGTTTTGCGAGTCATTCACTACGATGGCTTTTTAGTGTACTCAAAGTGACGGGATTATGTTCTTAAGTACCCGCTTTCGAAATAATGCTCTTGTCATATCCAAATTTTCAGATGCTTATTAAATATTTTTGAGAGATGAAATAATTACTAATAGACTAATTGTAAACTGGTCAAAAATCATCCTTACATTACAAAGAGGAAAAAATATTTTATATTTGATTTATTTTTTTTAAGCAAAATATTTAAGAAATCGTTTCTTTGCTTTTTTATGCCCAAACCACAAAACCGGCTGCAATTAGGTCTAAGACTGAGACCATAATTTTTGGTTGTTACAAACATCTGCACAAACGCCAGCACCCCTGCCACGTATGTGAGAAAGCTCTTAAAAATCATTTTATTGCGAATTTGTAGGGATATGTTAAGAAATAGACCGACCATCACCAAAGAAATTGGCTTTGTATATCGATCGACTCAGAACCACTTCCTGAGTAGACTTACGCGCGTCCGTACGTCCGTCCAACTAAGTGTCCATGTTTTCTTAGGATCAGAACACAGGTTGAAATTTTGAATAAAAAAACTTGGCGCAAATAAGTTTGTTTTGTAACTGCCGCAAAGCCTATTGTATGAAGTGATGATGAAAATTTTTTACATGTGTCTGACTTTATTTTAGTAACCAGTATTTTAAACAAAAATATGATTGGTAAATTTTCTGATATAGCCCGCATACAAATGCTTTTCCGGAAAAAGCATTTTGGGCTGCTAATTGCTCTAATATAGCTTCACTTCCTCCAAATTTTATACAGGCTTGGCCGATTATAACCTTCTCACTTGTTTTTAAATTTGCTTATTAGTTTGATTGATATTGGGAAAATTGGTTCGAAGAATATAATATGCAAAAACTTTTTTGCTTAAAACCAATATAAAAAGCACTAATAATTTCTCCTGTATATTTATGTATGCCGAAGCACTAAAAATCCATTTTTCAATAATACATAATTATATGAACAAAAACGTTAATTTTAAAAAAATCAAAAGTTCATTTTGTTACGAAAAGTATGTTGAGCTTAAAATTGTATTTAAAAACATTTTTTTACCTACCGGTTTTAATTAAAAATTAACGAACTTGTGAGTGAGTATTAGTTAGTATTTAATACAAAAACAAAAAAAGGATTTTTTTTTTTTTTATAAAAATACCAACACTTAAATTTGTTTAATTTTACCAAAATCAGGCAGTAAGTAACAATTTAGGTTGTTGTTCGCCGACTTGGTAATCCCTGGATTCCCGCGCAAAACTTCCGGAGAACAAAGAAATAAAAATTTACGAGTTTTCTAGGAAATTTCGGGACGGGAACTACCGGAGAATAACCCTAGTGTACAAGTAAATAGTAAGTGAAAAAATTGCACCATATTTTGTTAATTTCGATACCAGTAATTTAGGAATTAAGGTGGACACTTACCTGAATATTTTCAAGTTTTTATGGATTTCCCCTAAAATACATGAATAAAAATTTATATTTATTAACAACTTTCCCCCGTTTTTCTGTAAAACTAACGTCCAGCTCTATAAAATTTAAAGCAGTTAATTTTAATCTTGATGGTCCAAAATGCATCCACCACTACAAGAAGATAAAAAATAATTTTAGGCTTTTGTATGGCTGCAACATTCCGAATCCCCATCACTTTTAAAAACCTAATTTTTCCAAATCAAGAACGAAATAAAATATATACAATACGTGGTAACAGCAAGATTGCTTTGCGATACAAAAAAGAACAAAAAATTTAAAAATTCCACACCAATCAGCTTTTGAAAATAAGGATTGTTCTGACGTCACACGAAGAATGGCTCTTGTCAAAATAAGAACTATGGATCCCCAAAAAACTAACAACATCCTACTTTAAATTAAGACGAAATGCGCTTAGCCCACTTTGACAACGGATGTTGCTGATTGCTGTGTTCTTTGAACATTTTTTTTAAAGAGTAAAAATACTCTTTGCTATCAAAAACTTTTTCTTTTCTTTTTTAACTTCTTCTATTTCGTACTTCCCTCTTTTGGATGCAAGTGTGAATCTGTTTATTTTACTTGTCTACCAGATAACTGCACCGAGCATAGCATTCAACTTCTTTGATTTCTTATCCTGTTTTCGAGATTCAGACTCTGCAGTTATTCTTAACGGACAGATACAAATTTAAATATTAAGTTTTAACCCCAGAGAATTTTCTGTGATGTTACATGCACAATTTTCTTATTAGAAAATTCAGTTTTTTTTTAATGAACTTTTTCAAGCGTTAAGTAGGGCGAAAATTTATTTAATTTAATTTATTTAATCGAGCGAAGGTTGGCGGAGTGCATATTTTGGTACTTACTGATATAGATTTCCATATTTCAATTGTTTATAAAGGCCAATATATTAACCAATCTAAAATTGTAATAAAATACTATCTTACGACAATAATAAACAAAGCAAGACACATAAGTTAAATACAATATCAAATTATCAAAGGTAGTATATATCGGGCAGTTTACACCAACAGCCCACCTCAGCCTAATTTCTTTTGTACTTAAGATTAATTGGTCTTTATTTAGTCTTTTTTACAAATTTTTAAATAAAATTTTAATTTAAACAAGGTAGAAAAACAATCTTAAGAAATGTTAAATTTCTGAAAAAGAAGTGAAACTTTTCAATTTGGAAATAACTTTTCAAATATATGTATATTTAAATAAAAATCCATTTCTTTTAGTTTTTTATACAGATTAGATAGATGCACAGTGTGTAATTAAACGGTGAGATACATCTGCGTATACGTATTAAACAATAATTCTTGAATGTTTATTACGTATACGAACTGTTTTACTAATTGTATGAACATATATAAATGATACATGATATATGGTAAATGGTTACGAAAATTGGTTATATACCGACAACTTTAATTTTTGTCACCTATAAACGCTTCGTTTTCTGCTAATCAACAAGCCAAAAACAAAAAAAAAACTATGCCCCACCTTAAAGTATACAGCTAAAAATTCTTTAATTATTTAAAGAATAAAAAAAAATTAGAGTCTTCTTTTATCCCTTTTGTAATAAAAATTTTAGATAAATTACATCAAATTAAACTTTCAAAGGCAGTGCTGGCAACACATTCAAAACAAAAATAGCTTGGAAAAGCCCTTTTTGTTTGCAATCCAACAATTTCGGCAACCAAATTTCCTTTCACTTATTCCGCCTGACTAATTTTTTATAGGGTATTTTTCTTTAAGACAAAATTTTTAATTAGAGAATACCATTTTTTATTCTAAGCACTTAGAGATTACGGTTGCTCCCATTTTATAAATACAATATCAGCAAACTAACGCTGCTTAACGCGAGTCCGTTACACCTTTCATCCGACCACAAACTAAATACTAGTTGCACCTATCAATGCCTCTAAAAAAAGTCACAAAGGGCAAAATTAAATTTATTACAACAAAAAAGAGTGACACACTCGCACAAAATGTACTTGTACAGTTATTGTGAGATAACTCAAGCACAATATTTGTTAAACTGAAACTGTGAAAAAGTATTCGGATATGTCGGTGTGATATGTATGTATATGTGCTTGTAGTATATAAAAAAGTGAAGTCATTCGGATATGTAAACATCTATGTATTTGTTACATTCTATGCTTATGTTCTTTAAGAACCACATTCAGTTTTTCATTAAAACTCCAAATAAGTTAAGAAAACATTTTTTATTAAATTTTTTTTTAATATTTTCATTAGCATGTAAGTTTAATTGGTGATGTTTACAGGCAAAAATACACTACTACCGTTCAAAGAGTACTGATGATGAAATTGCGTAGCTGCTTTCGAAAATGCATTCTAATCGGCTAGTATCGGTAGAAAGATCCTGCTTTTTTTTAATAAAAGTTCCTTTCAACATTTACAGAAAAATAAGTATTTCTTCTAATAAAAAGAAATTATAAAATGAACTTTAGAAAAAAAGGAAAAAGTTTGCGTTAAAAACAAATAGTTCACCAAAAATAAAAATAAGCAATATTTTCCAATAAAACAAAAGCTTGAAACTACTTTTTTTTAAAAACTTTGTATTTGAATAATTTATGTTTTTACTTAAAACAGGTTTTTTATTTATATTCATCTAAAAATGAAATAATGGATAGAAACATAAATATATTGGTGCAGCCTTAAAATTTATTTTTGTGTTCTAAAAATTTAAATGATCACATGCTGAAAACCCTATCTTTTTTTTCTTTTGATAAAAATGTTACACCTATAACATTTTCAAAAAGAATTTTTTTCAACAAAAATTTTTATATGAAAATAAAGTTTTCAATACGTAAACTAATAAAATAAATCAAATTAATTATTTTAATAATAAAAATGATAACCCTGTTCTCACGAATATTTTACACCACACGAAATTTTGTATATATTTTTTATTAGGTCTTCGCAAAAGCGAAATAAATACCAATGTCAGATTAAAACCTTACTTCTTAAATTAAAGAGAACATCAAATCAGATGGTTTTATCATGGCGTTTTTAAACGAGGGTGGCCACCGTTATGAAAGACGTTTCGAGCGGATAGGCTTGGAAGTGGAAATACTTGTCCAAATAGTTTAGATTCCCTTGGCATGGAATTGGTTTTAAATCAAGTTGTAGAGCAGAAGTTTACAATCGAGACGAGGCACAGAGTTTCTACCAATAAGCCAATGAATTTGTGTAGCTGTAAGTTTCATTTCGCCTTTAAATCGTTAAGGCACCATATGGTTGTCAATAAGGATTGGGGTGCACATCGCGTTGCGTAAAGTAATAGATACGTGGGTACATTTTTGTTTATTTTTTTATTCCCCATAATTTTGCCTACTTCTCAGCTTGGGTTACGTGATGTTGCAGTTGGTTCGAGGCCTCCTTTCGGTATTTATGAATACTGAGAAAAGCGGTATCATCAACTTATGTTGACGTGTAACTTAAATTGTTAGTTGGCATATGTGCTATGTAAAGCACGTACAGAGTTGGACCTAATGTACTTCGTTGAGGTACACCAGCACCTATTGTTTGAGGACCACTTAAGTGGTTTCCCTCTTTTATTATTAATTGTCGACCAGTTTTGTTTTTTTCTAAAAGGTTGAAGATATCAGTAAGCTTGTATAACAGGCCTTCATGCAATATTATGTCAAAAGCTTGAGGAACATTTATGTAAATCTGTGTCCAGAGACCTGGTTTTATCCATGCGTTATTTTGCTTACATTCCACATTAAAAACAGGTATCATACATGAGTGCTGGACTATTTGTCAGAATTATCAAGAAACCTGATTTTACTCAGAGACTTCAAGTGTGAGTCGAGTGAACACAACTATGCCTCACTCTGTTCACACTCGTAGTTCCTTCCTGTACGTAGCGAAGTTCTGGCTTTGTTAGGGAATGGGATAACCCACTACATGAATAGTATCACGATACTCTTCATCTAGCTCAACTCTACAATAACTGTTTAATTTTTACTTGCAAACGTATCGATAGTATAGCAGAGACCAATCCTATCCGTTACTGTGAAAGGCATCTAATGCCAGATTAACAACTCCACATGAAAAAAGCTTTCTTGAAAACGTTAAAACTTCTTTAAGTGCTTCAATAAATTTTTGCGAAATTTTTTTAATTCTCTACTGTAAGTTTGTCAACCATCCTTTTATTTGCTAAAAAAAACTAACTAACGCCAGATTTTATAGTTTATATTTATGTTTGCATACATGTGGATGTTTGCTTTAGTATCCTTTCGTTTAGGTGCCATAAATTTCATTCTCTCTATGGTGTTCATCCATACACAAACGTATGTTTGAACATGTATGTATGTAAGTATGCGTCTATATGTTTTATCCATTAATTGTTGTTAGTCGTCGTTATTGTTTGTTGTCTTAACACGCTGTTCAATTTATCAAAAATTGTTTCAATTAGAAAGTTGTCACTTATGTGTGCCAGATATTATATGTGAAAAGGTTATAAATTGAACAAATATGAATTAGTTATTGACATTTAAAAGGAAATTAGATCAGAGAATGAATGTTACAATCATTCATATTATCAACATAAATTAAGTTGTCAGTATTGCGATATTATTTTAATTAATAAGAATGTTAAATTGTTTTATTGCTGTCACTTAATTAATTGGTTAAAAGGTATGACAATAGAAAATATTAATTTATAAATTGTAAAATGAGGGTATAAAAATTTTAATTTTCTAGTTAAAATAATTTAATTAGATATTAAAATTCTTATAGACGTCGCTTTATTTTTGTTAAATAAAAACTAAAACTTTGATAACACACAAAACAAGCTAGAAGTCTTTTTATAACAATCTGTTATCTTACATACAAATAAATATTTTTAAGTGGTTTAATTCACAGAAGGTAAAAAATAGTGGACGTCCATGTCTACTTAAGCATCGATGCATCGTTTGCATCCCTATACGGAGGGCGAATTTATTGAATTTTCCTTGATACTACACTCAAAAAAGTATGAATGTAAAATCTACTGGAAATGGTATTTAAAATAACTGGATATTCATTTAAAAACCCTCCAACTAGATATTCATTAAAATCAACAAAATATTTCATTCAAATTCAGCCATCAAAAAAATAACTTACATATTCGTCTAAAATTAACTAGATGTTCTGTTATATACAGTTAAACACAAAGTATCGGAAAACAATTAAAAAAATTAAACATTACTAAAAAATAACTGATAAAATTAAATGCAACGGAAAATCAGTATTTTTGTTTATTTGAGGCTTTGAATAACCCTTCAAACCAGTTAAAAACAAATATTATATTGAAATTTAACTGTTTTTTTTTAATTTAAAATAACTTTACGGATTACTTCCTAAATAACTTACAGTCAGGTACTGTAATAATTTTTTGAGTGTACTTGTTAATATACCTTGACTGGCTTTAACCTCGAACTCGTTTTAAGGTCGAATGCAAATTCAAAATAGAATTAGCAACCTATTTTTAGATTTCAGTTGATTAAGAATTTTTTTAACCAGCTACTTTGCCATAAAGTTTTTAAAAAAGCCAAGCCATAGTTTTTAAAAAGTTTAAGGGCACTATATTTGTATTGTTTAATGTTAAAGAATTAAACGAGTTGAAAGAATTGTTTAATTCATTTTATTGCAATAAAAGCGCGGATTTGGGCGAAAGAAATAAAATTCGTCAACGATAAACTAAGCGAACTATCAGGAATTTTACAATTATTTACTTCTAAACTGACCTTACAAACGAAGAATGGACTTTGAATAAAGATCTTTGCAGCAAAGATCTGGGCTTTATTTCGCTTCTTGGCCTGTTTTTATACCCTTAACATAAGTGATAAGGGTACACACAAAAAATTATCTAAGAAAACTTTACTTAAATCAAGCCATAGCGGTGTCAAAAGTACGGTGAGTACGGTTTTTCTTAAACCAAGTACGAAATTTCTTACTCCAAGAAAAATTTTTCAAGTACGAATTTCTTACTTTTAGCCACAATTAAGCCAAAAAAAGATTGATTTAAGTTCGGAACCGTACTTGATGTAAGCCAAAAAAAGATTGATTTAAGCCATAAACGGGATTAATTCGAAAATGAACTTTGACTTATGGAGCTTTATTAAAAAAGAAGAATTTTACAGTTTATTTTTATTTTATAGATACTTAAAATTTATAATTTAAAAATTTAATTTTTTGTATTTACCGAAGCGGAGATTCGAACCAGGGATTTTTGCACTGCAGCACAAGCGCGTTACCTCTAGACTACCGAGACACTTTGTTTTCAAATGTGTTATGGTTGAAATCAACTTTCTGAAGCTCCTCGATATCGCATAGACCCGTAGGTGGTTTTAAACGGTCAGAGATAGTCGCGAAAAAATCGGGCAAAATCGCCCGATAAATGACCGAGATATAAGCAAAAAACCAAAACTACCTCCTTACTTTAAGTCTACAACAACAACAAAGAACATACGTATGTATGTAATAAAAAAATATACAACAAAAAACAACAAAAAGAAACAGAATCAGTCATATTGATATTATTGAACCACACCCAAAACGAAAATTTTATTAGTATAAGTATTCATACATATAACAGGGTTGCAATACAAAGCTTAATTTGTACATTTTTAAAATCGCTCCTATGGCTGGCAGGTTTCTCCTGCAAAGGTAAAATGTAAGACCGACCCGAGTTATTTTATCCATCCAAACATTTTTGTGCAACATACTTACTCTCTATCTCCAGCCCCTGACATGGTTGCCATACAAAATTTTAAAAAATAAGATAAAAACGGCTACAACTTCCCCGGAGTCGCCCGTAGAGGAAAAAAATGTATCACAGACCCCCATTAGTTTTTCCTCCCAAACGTATTCCTAGAGCATACTTACCTCCTATCACCACGCCCTAAGGGGGTTGCCATACAAAATTTACGAAAATTATGTAAAAATGCCCACAACTTCTTCAGAGTTGGCCTTAGAGCAATAAAGTGTACGACCGACCCCTATTAGTTTCTTCTTTCAAACATATTCCTAGAACATACTTACCCCCCTCCTCCACGGCCTAAGGGGGTTGCTATACAAAATTTTCAAAAATGATATGAAAATGCCCACAACTTCTTCAGAATTTGCATTAGAGCAATGAAGTGCACAACCAAACCCCATTAGTTTGCCCTCGAAAAAATATTCCTAGAATATACTTACCCCGTGTCTCCACCCTCTAAGTGGGTTGCCATACAAAATTTCTAAAAATTAGGATAAAAACCCCTACAACTTCCCCGTCAACCGTGGAGCGTTAAAAAATTACACCGACCCCTATTTAAAAATTAGAAATATTTCATCAGTAAAAAAATGGATAAAAATTAAAAAAAAGTTTGGGATTGCGAAAGGTCAATGTTAAGGGTATATAAGATTCGGCACAGCCGAATATAGCGCTCTTACTTGTTGCTCTTTAGTTTTTGCAATGTAATGAGAAGAACCTAAAATGTGAAATTAATTTTTTGTTTATTTTTTTAGCTTTTCTTCTCTAGTTTGTTTCAAAATTAAAAGGGAACAACCCTAGCTGAATGTGGTAAACAACCCCGAGCAATTAGTCAAGTGTTGCGAAACAGACTTTTATACAAAAAGCATAGTGAATTTAATTTTCATTCTAACTTATAAAATAAATAAATATTTTTCATTTACCTTTCTGGAAAGCATGTGAGTTAAATAGGTGATGTTAACAGCCAATACGTAGCTGGTTTCGAAAATGCATTCTACTTGACTAGTGCCGATAGAAAAACATGCTTTTTTAAATAAAGTTTTGTTCAAACATTAAAAGACATTATTAATTTCTGCTTATTTAAAGAAACAAAAAAAAAACTTAAGCCAAGATTAAAATTAGCAAACAATTGATTAAAGACCCATAAGTTCTAAGTTTAAATGCAAGCACATAATAAAAATTTAAAGTATTTTTTTACTGATTTATTAGGGTGACCATTTATTTATTACCCGAAATCAGTACACTGTTTTCCATATAACGTTTGCTCAATATTTTCTTCGAGTTTTCGCTTATACTTATTTACTTTTTTTTTTTTTTTGGTTGCAAATAAGTACTTTTTGTTATTCTAAAAATAGCTGAACATATTTTGGCCTTGAACATGGGTTAGCAGTTTCAGGAAATCTTTTTTTTTTATAAGATTAGGCCCAAGATATTCCGATATAATGTTTTAAATATAACAATCTTTTATAACTATTTATACTGGTTTGATGCTTTAATAGTTTTATTCGTTATTCATTAAAAGAAAAAATTCAAATTAGGTATGAATTTTGTTTTTTTGTTTTTTTTTTTTTTTTTGTTAAAAAAAAAGTTGGGTTGAATATACATGAGAGTATTAATTGAAAAAAATCAGTAATAAAAGGACTTCTGCCAATCGATTAAAAATAAATTCTAAATTTTTAAGTAGACTTCTGCCTCGAGAAAATATTAAATATTTTGTATTTACTTAAACTTAATGATGTTATTACGCTAACACCTTAGAATATTAAAAAGTCTTAAAAAATTAATACAATTACTGCTTGTTTTTGGAAATTTATATAATTCCGTAACACATTTTAATCATTCATGATATATGTTTCTAAGGTATTGTTTTGAATGTATTATAACCATTATTAAGGGGATACTATTTTTGATTCAATTCCTATATCAAAAAGACCGAAGTTTAACGGCTGTATTTATTAAAGTTTAAACAGCATTTTAAACTTTTACTAAGCAAATATCAATAAAGTTGTATTCATAAACGAATTTCAGCCTAAAAAACTTATTTTACACGTTCTGTAAATACACAAAGTTTTAAAATAGGTTCGACCCTATTTTAAGCCCATTTTTAACAAATTTCTAAACCCGTTTTTGGTATTTTAACTGCGCTTTACCCAATTTCAAACCCATTTCAAGCAAATTTCCTAACCTTTTTTTTTTGTTTTTTGTTATGTCTTAATTTTTATTTTGACAACTATTACAAACAAAATTGGCCTTACGGCCCTTTGTTTGAACTTGCAAATGTAGGAGTCAATACATTGGCTTTATATGGAAAGAACATGGATGTTTTATAAGTAAATATTAAGCCTTGTACTCATTTTTCATTCATAATTACCATTTTTCAAAATTAAAATTAATTGTTTTTAGTAATGTTAATATTTTTATTTTTAGTGATGTATAAAAAATCAAAGCAAATAAAGAAAAGCTCGGTATTCAAATGCCATTCTACCTTTAATAAAGTACATTTTTAAATTTTACTCTTACCTAACATTTTGTTTTTACAGTTATCTTTATTTATAAAATATACATACAAAATACGAAAAAAAAGAATGTGCGCATAGATGCGATTAATGTATGAGCTTATAACCATTGTTTTACATCACTTTTACTCAAGTGACAAATAAAATTAATAGAATTGCCAACGTCAGACTTAAAAAATCCTTAAAAATATTTAAGTTAAAATACGGTTTATGAATACAAAATTTAAAAAAATCATTTTTAGGCTTAAAATGGTTTTTAGCTTAAATTAAGATTTTTTTATGAATACAGCCGTAAGCCTTGTATTAAATATCTGAAGAAATAAAAATGTTTTTCAAGATATGGCTAAAAACAAAACTTATTTGGAAAATAGAAAAAAAAATACCTAATTGCAAACAGCTGCGTTTAAAACGTTGAAGAGCCCCATTTGTTGTATTTTAATTTCCCGTGATCCCACTGAGCAAATGCAAGTAGAGCGGCAAATAATTACCATGTAAAATTTCCGGAAATTTCCGAAGCGAAAAACCCTGAGAAAAAAACTCTTCATCATACGCATGTTGTCAAAAAGCAGGAAATATCAAAGCTTATAATGCGAAATAATTGGACTGAGTTAAATCGTAAAAATAATTCAAAAAACGCTTTAGAATTCATTTTAAGTTATAAGCCCAGTGACATATAAAACAAAGAATGCCATTAACTTCTTCTCTTCAAACATTTTTATTGGATAGTTGGAGAAAACTTAATTTTGACAGCTACTCCTCAATAACACAATCAAAAATTGTACAGCAAACAAAATCAAATCGATTTAAAAATTGGTGATAAATCGAAATCTATCAAAATGCAAAAATGCTAAAAATACATGAATAAAATCTGCTCTTTTCGTCTATAAAAACAAAATAAATAAGTTTACGATTAAAACAGAAAGTTATTACGCTTAACTAAAACTAAATTGACCTACTTTTTTCCAGAAATAGTGATCATGTAAGCATTAAAGTGTTTATGATTGAGCTGAATTTGGTTTACTTCTATAATGTTTTTTAAAAATAAATATAAATTCACAGTCAACTTTCAAAAATTTTAAATTTTAAAAATCAAAAAATATCACTTTATAAGTCTAACAATAGTGTTTTTGAAAGAAGAAAGTTAAACAAGAATTTTCAAAATGTTTACCGTGTAATTACTATTTCATAGCGGTTAAAGTAGCGTCTTTTTTAATATAATTACGTTCATACAAATAAACACACATTTAAAATTTTGTAATAAAACAAAACGTTAAATCTTAAGGGCCCAATAAAACTACCAACAAATGTTGCCAGCATGTTTCTGCTTAGTTTTCCGCATTTTATTCTTATTTTCAAAAATAGAACACAAAATGTCATTCTTAAATGTACGTGATTCAATTATAAAATGCGGTTTTCAAATCGTTGAAAAATTTATGTATTTTCATTTTATGTACTCGTACATCCTGAAACGATTTTGTCAATTTTATTCCTTTTTATTTATGAGCGTTGAAGTATGTGTATTTGTTATTCTAAAAGTGTGTGTAAATTATTATTGTCGGCGACATCGTTATAGTTACACAATGTTTTTTTTTTTTATTTTAACTATTTTAATTTTTTCTTCGGCATTTGTACATATCTTTTCACTCACTCATTTGGTTTATTCATTTATTTCTTTAGTCATTCATTTCTCAGCCAGCCTTGTAAAGCTAAAATACTTTGTATGCGTATGCGATCTGTGAACGTGATGCTACCTTAGTGCTTAAAGCAAAATATGTAGCGGAAAAGTAGAGAAAAACTCTACTAAATTGTTAAAGTTTAGGAGAAATATGAAACGAAAGCACTATGGGACTGCAAAGAAACTTATTGACAGAATATAAAATACAGCCTACAGAAAGGTAAGCATTTAAGAAAGAAATTTAAATGTTTTGCCTGAAAATAAGCTTACTTCAGACATGAATTTTGGGTGGCAAGTTCCACGTTTCACTCTTTTTGTATAATTTATAAGGATAAATTGTATTGTTTTATCCCAATAAATGGGTATAGTTATAGTTTTGACGTAAAGGGCTAGTACGATATCTTACTTACTTAGAAGGAAGAATCAGTTTACATTCGCGTTTTTTTCCAATTTCTGACATAAAATTTCGAGATGTCTTTCTTCACTTGATCCTTTAATCGGAGTTTTGGTCTTCCCTTTTTGCATGATCTGTCATCAGGTTTACATTTAAATGATTTCCTAGCTAGAGCATCTTCGGTAATTTCTGCAGCATGATCTGCCCAACCTAAGCGTTAAATTTTGATACGCAACACTGGCAAATAAATTATAAATCTTGCGCTTCATACTACAACGGTATTCTCCGCCAGCGCAGGCTAGTCCATGAAACTTCTGAAGAACTTTCCTCTTGAGCACTGCAAACACTTCCATCTGCTTTCACAAGTACCAATTCTTCAGAACCATATATAGGGACGGGTGTATCACTAATTAGTAGAGAGTGATTTTTGTCTGTAAGGAGGTAGCTTAGAATTCAGTTCAAACATTCTAGGTACGCAAATCATGGTCCTCAAAACGTTTGCGTGGATTGTCAGCATTGGGGGAGTCCATTAATCCTCTTCTTTGTTTCACCATAATAGACAAATTATTTCTAAAATGCGCTAGTAACCTGACACCTTAACCGAATTTTATTGCTTTGTGGGTTTCGCGATTACCACTTTAAGGCTGGCTATCTTTATTGGGTATTAACGACTGCTACCCTAGGTGACAACATTAGGAGGTCAGCGTCCATAATTAAGATGAAAGATGGACCAAGATTGATGTAGGGTTTGCCAAGTTAAAACCCTGCAGAGATGTTACATTATATCCATATAGGTAAATATTATAAGTTAATTCAAGGAAAAGTTCTTGAATTTCATTTTTAATAAATTTGGAGTTAAATTGAAAGATATTACTACCAATATTCACGTACCAAACAAATAGTGCTGATTAGAAACTGTAGCAGGTTTCAAAAATGTCACTCGGCTTGTGTCGTGAAAATAAATTTTAAACTATTATTTTCCATCAAAAACTATTGTAAAAATTAACTAAAACGTCTGTTTGGAAAAAAAAACAAAAAATATATTTTCTCTTGCAGTAACTTCAGGATCTTTCATTCATGCCTTCTAAGGTAGAAAGGGTGAGTTTTTCCTCTTCTTGCAGCACAATCGGGGCCCTCCCTGCCCATGGTCATCCCTCCCTGCCCATGGTCATGTAGTGAGAATTGGAATTTTTGCGCTATGATTACGTGGCTCGCATCTCTGTAATGAATACCTTACCGAGGAAGTGTTTTTTTACCAGAATTGCAAAAACTAAGCGGACATATGTATGTATGTCTAATACAGATTTTTAAAAATATTCCTTTTTATTTTTTAGATTTCTTGCAGTTTTATTAGATACCATAATTATCATAATGGTAAACAGAGAGAAAATTGAGATCATCCGTATACTACAGAACATCTGGCTGACTAAAGCCCGTCAATAATGCCTCTATTAGTCTATAAAGCGTGGGTCATAGTAATGTCTTTCACAATATCCTTTAATCTTCAAAACATATTTTTTAATATAATCTCAAAAGCTGATCGAAAATTTCTTCTCATTGTGCAAATGAAAATTTCAGAATTGCCGGATTGTAACTTTTGTATTTTATGACTGGCTTTAAATCTTTACTAACAAACATACAGCTTTTAATATTAAAGTTATTGAATTTATGTAGCAACACATTAAGGAAACAAAAAAATAAAAACTTACAGCTGCAACATGGTTATTAAGTTAAAATTGCGGTTTTGTTTAGATTATGAAAAACCCAAAATAAAAAAATGACAGAAATTAAAGCTTAACCTGAACATCATCGAAAACCAAACATTGTAAAATTTATGTATGAGCACTTAAACACACAAACTGTAACCATAAAAAGTTTATCTTTCTTAACAGTTCGTGAAAATATTAATTTCCGCAACTCGAAGCATTCTCAAGTGTTACCGCTACTTGAACCAACACAAATAATATATTTTTTTTAAGGAAGTAAAGGATTTTTTTAGTTTCACTGAATTCTATTGCATTTTCTTTCTTTTTTGTTTATTTCTATTTTTTTTTATTTCTGCAATCACAACTTTTATGCTCATCTGTATGTAAAACCATAAATGTTTTCACAACATAATAATAATTTTGTTCATGTACAATGGCAGCATTTAACTCAAGTGCATTCTTTTTATTTATATTTTGCCCCCTTCGATATGTGCGAGTGTTACAGCAGGTAATTGAAGGAACCTCAGTTATGGTTTAGCGACTAATATTACTGCGTTCACATACATATATGTGTGTATGTATGTGTACAATGTTGTAGTTTACACTTTAGATTTCCTCCATTAACAAATGCTAAGGATGATGACGACTATGCTTGGATCACAACTTGTGAAAGTTCAAAATTAAATTATTTATATCTTCAGCAGTATTTAGTGTTTACTGGTGGGTTTGCTCGTCAACCGAATTGTTGGTTGCTTTGTTATTTGATAGAAGGTTAACTTTTACCGGAGATTGTTTACTGTCTTTTGTGTGAAGACGTGTACTGTTAAGTATTTTTTTGTTTTTATGCTAATATATGCTTAATGAAATACAGTTTATTTTTCCAACAAAGATATAATATCTCATTTTTTAATGTTCAGTTACCTTATTTCAAATAAGTTTTTTATTGTTACTAAATTTAATTCCTCCACGTTTTAGGCCTAATGTTACGTCGCTAAATATTCTCTAGGATAGAGACTGAGACAAGGCCCCATAATTGCTAACCATAGCCCCGAATTAATTTTAAAATCAAGTTTTCGGGTAAAAGATAACAACTGAGATGAGAAACAGAGTTTCTACTGGTTTCGTCTGATTTGCGTCTTCATGTGTCTTGCCTGTGAGGTGTTAGGCACCACTTGGTTATTAATAAGAATGGATAGCACGTTTCTTAATGTAAAGTGTAAGCTTTTCCTCTACTTGTATAATATGATGCTACAGCTCGCATGATGCCTGTTTAGGATCCTCGAGGTTACTGGGAAAGGACATATGTGTTTAAACATTTGGCAGAATGTCTGCGAGTTAAACCAAGTACAGAATTGAGCCTAGAGTATTTGATTTTTTATCATGAATTATTGTTTGGTTTTGCCCTTTTCTAAAAGGTGACATATACTCGTTATAAATTTTAGCTTTAGTTTGGCTCATGCGGTAGTTTGTCTAAATTTTGAAAACATTTTTGAATAGGGCAAAGCAATATTTCATCTCTTTATGGGTTTTTTTCAAGCTTGTTCAAACTTCTTTAATTATTTGATGGCAAACGAAAACAACATTCGTTATTAGAAAGGCATTACGTAAGATCCGAGTCAGCTTAATTTTAAATAATTTCTTAAAAAAAAGGATTCAGTTGATACTCGAATTAAAGGGCTGTTAGTGTATACCTTTTAAGGATTTAGGCTTCCATATTGTTTTTACCAAAGCAACTTTTCATAATTGCAAAAAAAGTTTTCTAAAAGCCTTGAAAGGTAGCTCCTTAATCATTTGTAACTGACTATACCAAACCAGATTATTTTTGAACTTTCAATTATTTATAGACTCCACGACCTTTGAATCGTATTTCTAATGGCTGTATTTTGACAAAAACAGTCGGTAATTTACTTATACACGTAAATGTATGAGGAATGAATACTTTTTCAAATGATTTTCTTCGTCACTTATAAACCACATTCTTCTTAAGCGGAAGCTGTTTTACGAAAACGGGCTTTCTAGGATCTGTGGATGATCACAATATATAATAATTTATCTGAGGAGTCGTGTGCCCCAAGTGTCGCTGTTGTATTTGCATCAAGAAAATTTCTGAAATACTTTGTGCATACTTTTAACTTTGTTGTTAGTTGGGGCGATCTTTTGTCATTTCCATTCTCTTTGAGTTCTTTTTTTTTATATAAAATGTGTTTTACATCGGCAGAAAACATTTGTTGTTTTAGTCTGACGGTAGGTAGAAGAAGCGTGTTCAGTGGCTTTTTCATCACGTTCAGGAAGGCTTTTTAGACAATCGGAAGGTTTTCCGAGCAGTGAGTGCTGATATGAGTTTTGTATGTGAGCCAATTAACCTTCTTAGATAAGAGAAAGTTAGTTATTAGTTACAATTTAGTAAGGACCGTAAATGGTAATTATTATTCACAAGTGGCCTAAAAATTGATTTAAAGAGGCTTAAGCTTCAAAAAAACCCCCATGACAAAATTAATAATGCATTGAATGTTATTATGGTCACTTGGTCAATAAATTGTTTGTCCTGGTTAAATCACACTGACTCCCATTGGAAATTATAAAAACACGACTTCTTATGGGTACAGTTAGCAGCTATCAAGCGGTTACCTAAAGACTTTAAATAACTGTCGTGTTTGATTCTCATGGTTAGTTTGGCCAAGCCGCCACTAAATATATTTATGGAATCTTTTGTATCATAGAAAGTAAAGCATTAGTTTTGAAGACTCTTCCAGATGTCATAGGTAAAGAATATTTCATCAGAAATTTAGCAACAAGGACAATACTAATATATATGTGGATCAAGAGTATCTGGAAATTATCATTCTAAAAAAACGCAGACAGATGATGTCACCAACTTGAAATTTGCAAAAATATTAAATTTTGAGGCGGTTTAAATATTTTAAGTCTTCATATGCATTATTATAGTCCTTGCCATCATTGTTTGGGGTTTGTGCTATTGTTTTATGAATTACAATTGGTCTTTACCTGTATTAAAAATGTGAACACCAGAACATGTCGCTTAATAAGATACGCCACAGACCTCATGTCTTTAAGAAAATTTTTTACCAACAACTTCAGAACACAGTCATAGTAAGTGGAAAGGATGTAAATCGGTTATAAAAATGTTGGGATTTAATTCAGCTGGATTTTTTCTTGTTCGGTTATTTTTTATCAGGGATCTATGACAACAAAGCAAGGACTGCTGTGATTCTCAAAACATATACTGTGACAGCCTGTTTTATCAGTCAATAAATTGGCACCAGTATTCGTTTACACAAAAAAAGTCGTTTAATAATATCCTGAGTTTAAAAAGCAAGCAAACTAGCCCGAACTTCAAATTTATTCTCGCTTTATACTTAAAAAAACAAATCTAATTATTTTCGATGTTTTCTGTGGTATCTCAATTGAAATCTTTCAATTATTACTTTATTTCAACCGAATGGGTAAAAATAATTTTGTAAAGGGTAGCCTTGCAAGTGTTTTTGAATTATATAAAAAATTTATTAGTTTATATTAGGGTTCACTAATACAAGTAGTTTAAAGAACCTAGTTGATTATGAATTCGCCTTGAGATTTTGTGAAAGTGATTGTCAGATTTATTATTTTTTTTTTTTAGAATTTAAATTTTTTTTATTTTTTTTGACACAAAAACACAAAAGGGAAATGCAGAGGGCGATTTTTTTAATTCGCCTTGATGCCACTTGTATCAGTGTACCAAGGCTCATTCAACAACGCAAACCCAAGGCGAATTTGAAAAAATTTGCCCTTTGCATTTACTCTGTTCTGCTTAATTTACTAACAAAATATCTTAATAAAATCAGTGGCTGGTAAACCAACAAAACCTTTCGATTTAAAAGTAAATGGTTCCTTAAAATATAATATTCCTTAAGTCCCCGTTTAATATTGCTTAGACTAAAACCTTACACACTTCAAAAAACAAAATTGTGATTTACGTTAAATACATGCGGTTCAATGACTATTATTTCAAGTTCTTTTTCTGTCTTCGATTACAAAAATTTAATTGGCCTCCCCCAAACAAGTAACCGCCTACGATTGCGAAAAGTAATGAAGCTGGAAATGAAGAAAAAAAGTCTTAATGTAAACTAATTGAGCATTTGCCACGTTTGTGGCTGACTACACATTTTAAAGTTAATTTTCCATGGATTCTTATCTCTTACGTTGTGGGTTGAGGTTACTTATCAATGGCTGTTAAGTGCTGTTATCGGTGTAGTAGCAGCAAAGATGGCAGTTCTGCTCCATTTATAAACTGTAGTACTATTAATTTGCATGGTTAATTGCTGATTGACCTCAAAAGATGTTACATTTTAAAAACCGCGATTGCCTTAGAATTGTTATTTTAATTGCAAATTTAAAGTTTTTTGTGGTGGTTGGATAGTTGAAACTATTAGAGCGAAGATTAAATGTTAGATATAATTGCAAGAAGAAAAATAATTGAAGGATTTATACTTTTCAGTTTTTCTAGGAATTTAATATTAGATAATTGTTTTCTTTTATATATAAAAACTAATATTTTAATATATGTGTGCAAGTTTAAGGAGTTTTAAGCCAAAAACTCATACAAATCTTTACTACTACAGGTAAGAGTGCTATATTTGGCTGTGCCGAATTTTTAATACCCTTCACTTAAATACCCAGCCGCCTTATCTAGCCGAGTTATTTCGTACTGAAAATATTGCAATGACAAAACTTTGTTTCAGGTTTGAAGTTAAAAGATACCCTAGTTTTTAAAATATAAAAATTTACAAAATGTTAATTATAATAGAAATACAATTAAGAAGGTTTGAGGTCAAAATTTTCAACAGTTTTCGACATTATTCGTATGGAAAGTTTAACAAAAGTCGTTTATTTGCTCTGAATCAAATTTTTTTCCAAAATATTAGAACTATTGTATCATTACTTAATCGAAAATTTTATTAAAATTGTTCATTTGTATGGGAGCTGCCCTTTCCCTGCTCCTTTCCAAAGGATTTTTTTTTCTAAAATGTAGGTCATATTTTACAATTAATTTGGGGGTTTCCCCTTCCCATGCTCATTTTCGGCTCAAAAACAAGAGCATTAACGATTATATTACAAAAATGGTGACAAAGGGCCTACTGTGTAGAAGAGTAGACCCTTCTCCTTGTCTAGAAACATTTTCATGGAAGTAATTTCATTTTAAATTTCATTGTATAAGTAAGTCTGAGATTATTTTCAACTCGACGGAAGACATCTGGATGAAATAGATACTCTTTAAAAAATAAAATCCTCATTTTAATTCAATCGTTCAGTGCTTTCAATTATTACGTTTCTTATTTAAGTTTAAAAATATAAATCTGCCACCAGACACCCTGTATATCCTCAAGCAAATGATTGAGAATTGGTAATATTAATGTACTTTTTTGAAGTTTGGTCTTTAGGGGCTAAAAAGTGAAATTATTTTATTATGAAATTTCTAGAACAATAAAAGTAGAATAAAATAAATATATTTCGAAATTACTAAAGTAAGACTGTAAATGAAAATTAAATTTCAATTCTAATTATATTATTGATTAATTTAAATTTAAGTTTTGTGTCATTATAGAAAGTGTTTAAACAAAAGTAAATTCTTGATAAAGTAAGGAATGAGCTGATGTTTAACACATTTGTCTAATCTTTAAGTTATAGAAACTCTAAAGCGAAAGTGCTATAGTTTTACTCATTTTTTTAAAATTACGAAGTGGCCACGATATTCTTTTGTTTACTTGCTTACTTTAAAAAAAATAATAAGAAAACTAAAACTTATGGTAACGTTAATAGATAAGTGGATTTCCTTTAAGTTCATTGTTTACTAAAAGTAACGAAAAGCTACTTTGCAATACAGCTTCTTAGAAGTTGCTATAGTCTTGTTTTTAAAAGGGCTCTAAGGCTTATGAAAAAGGAGGGGGAAGCCTTCTTTGTATTTTTGCTTGCCTTAAGGTAGTTCAACCTTACTTCTACAAAAACAACTGCTTCTTTAATTTATTTATGGCCAGTCTCAGATGCTTGGCTATTTATATAAAAGAAATCCAGGCATTAGGTATTACTAAAAAGCCAGGAGCCAGCCAAATATATTAATATTCAGTTTAAAGCAGCTTTGATTTTTGTGAAACCATTACTGCATGCGCTTTGCATATTTAAAACCTCTTGTGATGGCTTTATTTAATTCATGAGATTCATCATAAAAAGATAAAAATTTAAGTAAAAAATGACTATTCAAGCGCAAAGCCTTACAGTAATGTTTTTACAAAAATCAAAGTTACTTTTAACTAAATAGACGTTTGATTTAATTGACATATTTATCTTGCTTTTGGCTTTTTGAAAATCTAATACCTTAGATTTTTTTTAAACAAATGACCACGTATAGGAGACGTTAAAACATAAAGGAAGCAATAAAGTTAATATACCAAACGGCAATCACAAATACATAATAGGCTTCCCACTACTTTTATAAGAGCCATAGAGCCGTTTTAATAACGAAACTATAGCTACAGCTAGGATGTTGCCTTGCAAAGTAGCTTCTCCTTACTCTTGGTATAATGTAAGCTATAAGTATACGATTAGCCAAATAAAAAGTTACCAATCTATGAACGATAGGTTCATTCATTTTGTATTGCCGTATATTATATTACTTTAGGGTAAGCAAATAAATAAAAAGTTGTTACCACTTCTTTATTTTATATGACAAAAAAAATGTACCTTTGTTGCTTTTGTTGCTTTGTGTCTTGTAACAACTCAAATTTCAAATAATTGAAGAAGTAAACATTTGTTAATGTTTGTAAAATTTTCAAATTAAAACTTAAAAAACAATAATTAATTGGAAAAAAAACTACTGTCTGTGCAACGCCAAATAAAAATATTCCAAAGTAAGTCATTTAAATTTTTCAATCTTCTAATTCTCAAAAACAATAGAAAAATTTTATGATGTTATTTGCGTGCGTCTAAATTCTCTGTTGCGTTTTTTAATGAAGTTCTACTTATTATTTATTAAACTGATCTTGAGTTGTAAAATAATTAATAAAAGTTGATTTTCACTTTAATATTTAAACAAAATATTGAATTCTTATCCTTTTTTCAACCACAAATATTAATCCATTTTCATTTGTTTACATTTTTTCTATTTTTAATTCGCCTTCAATTTGACAGTACCAGTCCAGGGCACACTCACACAGTTAATATCAGGAACCCAGCTGAATACAATAGATTTGACATTCACTTTGACAATTACTTAATTTTGTATGAAATTTTTAACATTCCCACGTTCAAACGTAAAAAGAAAATGCATAGAGCGAATTTTTTTAATTGCGCTTGATATTACCTGATTAAGTATATCCTGACCAGTCTATGGATTTTGTTTTTTTAATATCGAGCGCTCCTTAATTTGATTCGTCTTGGTATAGTGTTTTTGCCTCAGAGTTTTCAAAAGTGTTAAAGGTTAAATTAGGATTAAATTTTGCAAAGCATTAGTAGCATTATATTCCTAAAACGTTCAATTTCGAAAAAAACTAGAAAAAACATGTATACAAATCGATGCTCAAACCTTTTAAAAAATATTTTTGAAGAATGATGTGCACGGCGAAACAGCTATACATGCACAGTAAAAATTTTATAAAATAATGGAATTTAAAGTTTATCATTTCAAAAGCAAATTCTTTCCAACTGGATTACTAACTTATTTTCACATGCCATAAGACTCAAGTAATTAATTATTATTAAAAAATTTATTTTTATTTCTGATAAACAGATAATTTTTATAGTTATAGTTATTGCATATAATATTTCTTACTCTTAATCTAAAATTATTTAACACATAAATATTTTAACTTTTCTTTCATACTTTTGCGAAATATTTTAATATTCTAAATTTTTAGTTTTCCTAAACAGTCTTTATTGTTCGGCTTATGATGTTTTTACTTTAAAAATAATTTATTTCGAAAAATTTGTGTGACAATCTCTTGTTACTTGAAAAATAATTTCAATTACTAATTGCTAATTCAAATATTTGATATAATGTGTTTGGTAATCGAGAAATAAAAACCGAAAGTAAGTCTTTATGTGGCAAGTTGTTTGTTTGTTATAAAAATTTCAAGATTTTTTCTTGGGGGTGAATTTGTGTTGGCTTGTCATAAACCAGTGTTAAACCAGTGGTGAAAAATGGAGTTTTGATTTGGGTACTAAAAATTTTTCTTGGGTGTACTTTTTTGTATGTTTTTCTTTTTAAATATGTTTTTCTTTCTGTTTTACTTTTATTAACAGATAAATAAAAATCTCAAAAGAATCATGCAGATGCTTAAGCGGCTGTATTTGATTAGAATTTGCATAAACTTGTTGTTATTATTGGGCCAGATTTTTTTAAGGCATTCATACTTTCAATAAAGTTTAAAATCTGTCCTTTCATTAAAAAAAATTAATAAGTAGTAGTAAATTGCTGTTAGATTTACCGAAAGCTCTCTTTTAGAGAAAAGCTGTTTAACCACATATCATTTCATTGTTTAAGTAACACACGGTCCGCTGTCGCATGAAAAAATTACCAATAAAATTTTGCATTGTCTTTCCGAAGTTGTCTTGACGAATTTCTGGAAAATGAACCTTTTTCAACATTTTAACAATTCATATAAATCAAGGGGTGAGATAAGATTTCATTATTTTTATCGGATTACCCAGATAAACTAGTAAATAAAACTAGTTACTTCTTGACTAAATAACTATTTTTGCTTATGTTGTCACAAAACTCACAGCCCCCGCTCTTAAATTTTCTTGCAAAAATTAATTAAATAATTAGTTTTCAAAAACATGTTAAAAAATTTTTGAATTAAAGTATTTTTCATCTTCAAAAATTTTTCGTAATTTATCGTATACGCCTCGTTTTAGGGCATTTTTTAAATTTGTAGGCATATAACGTTAGTTTTTAAAACCTTTCGCAATGTTATGATACCGCTAACGGCTCTATAAAGCCATATGCTTTTGATTATACCCTAAGTATGTTAGTCAATTTATTACTGGTTGTCTCACTCTTAAATAAAATTTTTAAAGCTAATTTACATCCTACCGAGCCATTGTTGAATCTCCTGGCACTAGTGCTAATAAAGCAAGTAGCATTACTTGTCATCTTTTAATATTTTTCGAAACCTTTTATTTCAAACCAATATGATTAACGACCTCTCTTGAAAGCCATGTTGAAGAAGCACATTTAAGTATTAATTATTAAATAAGCATGTTTGAGAGTATCAAATAAGCCAGAGGAGTAACACGGTATTTTTCATTTTCTAATAGTATCAAAAAAAGTACTATCGTATCAAGAATTTCATCACTGTGTTAAACCTATTTTAAAATGCACACAGTTTAAAAATTTTGTTTAAATTATTTAACAAAACGAGATTGGAATACTTAGGTGGTAACCTTAAACAAAATTTTGCTTTAATCGCATATTGATAAGCACTTAACCAACATCTGTTTAAAAATGAATTTTAAAATTGGAAATATATAAGTTTTTTTTAACAAATTAGTTCATCTATATTCAAACTCTTTATTCAATACTTATTTGGTTCATTGTGCCTACTGTTGCATATTTTTAACAAAAAAAGTTTTTATTCTTAGTTGTAATATAAACCACATTACACCACTACATTATATTATTTGAAACCCCCTGTTTAACTTTTTATACAAATAATGCTTTTATTTTAGAAAGTGTGAGCTTCCAGTGGGAAACAAATATAAAATGTAAGAAAATGTAAACCAAACAAATTTGGTTTCGTATTTGCTATTATCAAATCTTAATCGAAAGTTTCCATATGCAAAATTACTACGTGCTGAGGACCTAAATTGTCGATATATGTTAGCTCTTGTAAACAAAAACACGCATCGACATGGGCAATTCCATTTTTAGGGGCGTGACAATTTTACTTTAGTTTTCATTTAAAATGCAAATATTTGGTTATTTCAAGAGAATCTGTGAATTTTAACATAATTAATTTGTTTTATAAAGTACCAAATACCAAAAGTGTTTTGAATATGAAGAAATGTTAATATATTCAATTTAAAAAGAGCATCAGTTGCAGTTCAAACTTTTTTTAACACCAAATTACTTACATAAAACAAAAATATAAACGAGTTTAAATAAGTTAAAATTTCCTGAGAAGTTAAAGTTCCCAAAAAAAAATATTTATTATATATATTTAAAATACAAAGTGCACGAGTTATTAATTTTTTATATCATAATATTCTAAACTAAATTATTGTTAATGATTTATATGTGTGAATGTATATATCATTGCTTTCATTATCGTACGTTTATTAGCAAAACTTTATAAGTATATTAACAACTAATCCTCTTTAACATCTTATACTAATAACAAAAGATTTGTTAGGATATTCTGTCTTAATGCCACCATAAATGAACAAAAATTTTCTTCGTATGTATAATAAGGACTTTATTGTTTTGTATGCCAAGGGAGTTCTCATATGCCTACAAGCACATAAACTAAGTAAAAAACTTAACGCCTTAATTTCTATGAAATAATCTGATTATAGTCATTAACGATCACCAAACAACACACCATTAAACTTATCCATGTGTGTGCATATGTGTGTTCGTGCAAGCACATGTACCGAAATATATGTACTTTTGCATGTGAATTAGTAGGATTATTTCCTAGACACCCAGGGTCATATCCAAAAAAAAATTTCATTTAAAGTAGATTTCACATCCTGATGTTGTTTGAAAATTTCATTTAAAGTTATAGTTATTTTCTGGATACCTTTGCCAATGTTCACATATAGTAGTAGTGGTAGTTTAAAGTTTCTTGCCATAAAAACACTTTACTCGTAATCGAACACATTATCAATAACCACAAAATTTAATTAGCGATTCAGTAGAATACATATATTCCCTAATATAAAATCTTCTACTCAGCTTATAGCATGAACAGATTAACCTTTGTATATCGAGCTTTTGCAGGAAGAGCGTCTTAACTCAAAGTTTTATTGCTTTGGGTGGGTGAAGCATGTAAAAATTTTTTCCATAAATATTTTTTTGTAAACGGAAAGGATAATTAAGAACCTAATTTTATATACTTCTGGTTTAGAAATAAAAAAATGTAAATGCGAATTGATAGAGTCTGGAATTGTACTCTTTTATCTAAACTTGCTGGTGATAAATTTTCTAGATTTATATCGAATATTCTAAGAAAACGCACTATTCGTGTTGTTATAGATGGGAATTTTTCCAATGAGTTCAAAATAAATTCAGGAACACCGCAAGGATCCGTCATCTCTCCCACTTTTATCTTAATTTTTGTAAATGACGGCCTTTGTCAGACTTTTAATCCTTTTTATTCTGTATTAATGGATGGCATAAAATTTGGGGAGATAGAAACCCTTGATGTTCTTAATATAAAAATCCAGTGCTATCGATACTATAACTAAATGTGCTCTGAAGAAATTAGGGAACTTGTTCCTGAAACCTGGAACTTTTTGCGTGATATCCGTCTTTAAAGAAGAGTACACTCACTTGTGGTCGAGCCAATGAGTCGCACTACGCATTACATCAAAATTCGATCTTTATTCGCACGGTTTGTATGTAAGATAAAGCTCTTCAAAATTTTTTTCCTGCCACACAGTTTATATCGAAAAATTAAAAATCAAATGTCCAAAAAGACTACTTCTTCTACCCTCTTTACCATAACCCATTTTTCTGATACCAATACAATGCAATACATATATAAAGGCATATCATGATTACTGGTTATTAAAAATTAGCTTTTAATCTTGTCCGTTGTTACACTCAAAAAAAAGTTTACTAAATTTAAGGAGATTTTACTTAACTTAAAGAAATTCGGTAATGATTTGGCTCCAAGGAAAATATTTCTTATAATTAGTTTAAAATTTTCTTAAGAATTAGTACAAAAAAACTTAATGCGTAAACTAAAACTAAGTAAATTTTTTCTGAAACGCAGTTGATTTGTACTATCTTGCGAGAAATAAATACTTAAAATAAGTAAACCTTTAACTGCAATTGACAATTTTTTTACACAAATTAAATAAAATGAGCCCAACATTAAGTTAATTTGTTCGACTTTTAAAAAAATTATTAACTTGTTTTAAGGAAAAAAATATTGGTTTTCAGTAATAATTAAAAATTTTTTACTTAATACAAATCCCACTTTTCTTGTTTTAAGTATATGATTTTACTCAACGTAATTAAAATTTACGTAAAAAACAAACTAAAATTCTTAATTTGAGTATTCAGCGCTAACTTAATTTAATTATTATTTGCTTTGAAACAAGAACATTTCCTATAAAGAGGGTACAAGCTTAAACTTAAAATAAGTAAATTTTCTTCTTTATTTGAGTAAGTGTTATACTTATTTTAAGTAAAAGATTTCCTAAGAACAAGAATTGTGTACTTACTTTTATTAAATATTAGTACCTAATTAAAGTACAAAAGTTGTAAATAAAAATCATTTCTTATATTTAGTAATTTTCGTTTATTTATTTATTTTTTTATGGAAAATACAGTATACAATAAATGTGAACATACAAGTTTCTTAATTATTACAGGTGTTAATATAGGTTTTAAATCATCTTAAAAGTTTAGATATCCTAATTTATAGTGAAAAATTTTTAAAAATTTCTTTATCATTTAACATGGCACGTATTTTTATATACAGGTTTCCAATTATTTACTTAGTTTAAGAGTAAGATTCCTTTACTCTTGGGCTCCGCATCAAAAGTTGTTATCTTAAATCCTAATTGACATATTTTCTGGTACTTGGCAGTGGAAGTGTACCATTTTTTAGGTGCAAGAATATTATATTTCCTAAATCTGAAAATATATATTAAAGTATATTATTTATTTGTAATTAAAACTTATATTATGTAGTTTATAATAATAAGGCAGCACCACCTCATTTAAAGACAACTTCATTTTTTTTTAAAATCATAAAGCAAATTTCAAATCATAAAGGAGGTATTTATTAACAAAGCGGTAAATATATCTATTATAATAATAGAAAAGCCTTTTTTTAAAAAAAGTATTTGCAGTTTTT
>OY757187.1:65062553-65238049 GCA_963583895.1 Melanophora roralis
AACACGTATTGTTTTGCAAACACATACGTGTGTGTATTGGTGTGGCTGCGTATGATCGTCATACACATTAATCAGCTGTCTCCTCCTTAGGGTTGCATTTCATGTATGCAACTTGTTCCTACTGACACGTAGGTGGCGTTACTGCTCAGCCGGCCGTTACTTTTGAATTTGTCTTTAAACTATTAACAATGAAAATACTAAAATAATAATGATAATAGAAACTAGTAGTCTCCTGTCCTTCAATAAATTGTCTTAGCAAAATAACAATTCATTCGTTAATATATTGATTTTACAGAGATACGCAGAAGCAACAATAAAGGATTAATAAAAAAAATTCAAGTTATTTAAATTTATAATTCATTAGTTAAGATATTGATGGTAGAGGAATAATAAGCAAAATACAAAATAACAAAGTAATAATAACCGAATCAAATTCTTTAATTTATAATTCATTAATAACATTAAAGGAAGGAAAAAGAATACTAATAATCACCATCGTGATGATTGAAAATAACTTTGTGGTGGTAAAAACGAGTGCAACGACTTTTGCCGTTACACGGCCCTCTCTCTTTGGGGTGAAGTAGTTGCCGCTTCCAGCTGGCTACAAATGATACGCACCTTCCCGCCACGTGCCATGTTAACTCGGTACCGGATTCCATTCAGGTTCCGGATCCAGCGCAGCTGCTGACGGTGAGACCGACCTTTTTCTCGGGATAGTACCTCGTTTCTTAGTTCTAAGGGGGCTTGTGCCAAGGCAATTTCCCAAGAACTAGTAGGTTGTGGTGGAATGGGTATGACTTCCCGGGATGACGTGGCAGCCATGCGGTGGGCCTGAGGTGAGGTCGATGGTGAGACCCACGGGGAGGCACATACCGATAGAGTTTCGGCTGTAGTGGAAGAAATGGAGACCGGCGATGATTGGCATGATAATGACGGGATACTCTTTGGTGTGTGGTCGGCTGTCGTCGAGGCTGCTGGACTTGGTTTCTCACGGTCCCTTTCTATTGTTGACCCCTCGGTTGGCCTGTTAACCGTGTTAGCGCGTGGCCCTTCTAGTACCTCGCCCGGGGATGAAACTGCTGGGGTTTTCCCGTCCACGACCCGGGATACGTTAGCAGCGACGTAGTGTGTGGGTATCTCCCTGAGCCCTGGGGTGGTATACAACCAACCCCTCCCGGGGGTGGGAGGTAGACTATCGTCACGTGTGCGGGGAGATATCTTTGCAATTAGCCTTCCCCCCGTGGATTTTGGTGTCGATGTTGGTGTCGATGTCGGATCGTGGGGCGGCGGAGTTGGCTGAGGGGACCTTACGTCGTATGCGATCCCCGGGGTAGGTACAGCTACTGGTACTAGTAACCGCATAATTATGGCCCGCTCATAACATTGTAGGCCTAGATGAAGATATTGCCGGTCCTTGATTTCCCACTCTCCAAACCCGTTACGCTTAGGAGGTGCCCGTGTTCGGGGGTTACCGTCCTCCTCGTCGGTAGTCAATGGTGAACTCGGTGGTGACGGTGGGGAGGGAGGCCGAATGTCGACGGTGCGGTCGCTCCCCCCGTAGAAACTACGCCGTATTTCTTCGCAAAGGGCTTCGTCGAACAGTTCGGTACTGTCAAAGATGTCATGCATAGCATCGGGGTCGCCCGCACTCAGAAAGATTGGCGGGCTTGGGCATTCGTCGTCGACAGCACCGTATTGGTCCTCGGTATCGGCGGTGTAAAAATACCCTGGTGGTGAGGCACGCCAATCGTGGAAGACCTGGGTCCCTATTCCGGGACTATATGCTCCGACAAAACTTGGGGGTGAAGGATATTCATCGTGGGTGACACCATCGTCATCGTGATTCTGGGTAACAGGGGGCGGTGGAGGGCATTCATTGATGTCAATCACCTCGTCTTCGTGCAACGGATTCTTCTGAAAAATGTCATCGAGGTCAACTTGTGAGGTGGTTGTGTTTGTTGAACCGTTTTGGCTTTTGGCGCCATGCTGGGACATGCGGTAACAGTATACGGGATGCGGTTGGCTGGGTTTCGTTCTTGGTGGACGTTTGTCCGCTGGCTTGGGAGGTTGGCCGCGTGGAGCCGAGCGTTTCTTGGCAGCTGGTCGGGCCCTCCTCCCCGTACTGGTACTGGGCACGTCGTCATCATCTAAAAAAATGGTTCTCTTTCGTTTGGCTTCTTCTCGCGCCATATTCTGCCGAAACTTGGCCCGTGACTTCTCAAATTTTGTTCGGTTGGGGCTCATTGTCCACTTACGTGTCTCCACCTGGTTTGTAATCTATAAGTACACAAACAAAAAAACAATTAGTTGTGGTAGGGCTTTAGTTCACTGATATGAGCTGTCCGTTCTTGGACATTTCCATCTCCACTAATCCTAACTATGACGGGGGACGTGAATCCCCTTACTATGTAAGGACCCCCGTATTTGGGTGCCAGTTTTGCCGCAAAGCCTTCGCAGGCTTTTGAGAGGGGGTGTTGCCGGACTAACACCGGATCCCCGATCCGCGGTTTCCACTGGCGGCGTCGTAGGTTATAGTGGTGTTGCTGTTTGCGTGCAGCTGCTGCCAGATTCCTTCTCACCACTTGGAATACTTCCCGAAGTTCTTCCGCGCGTGCGTTCGGGGAAGGGTTGCGTGCGCCAGTTCCCTTGGTGACCGCATCGTATAAGGCCTTAGGTAGCCGGGGTTCTCGGCCTTGGGTGAGGTATGCGGGTGCGTAACCCGTGGATTCCGACGTACTGGTGTTGAGGGCCAACATTATTTCCGGTATGACCTCGTCCCAGGTGGTGTGTCGCTGGCCAGAGAATTGGGCGATGGTTGTCTTGATCGTTCGGTTAGCTCTCTCGGTCGGGTTCTCCTGTGGGGTGTACGGGGCAGTAAACTGCTGTTGTACCCCAATCTCCTCCAAGTACCTCCGGAATGGCCGGGCCGTAAATTGCGAACCGTTATCGGTGATGATCCGCTTAGGCACCCCATAGCGGGCTAGGATGCGTTCGCGAAACGCTCGGACTACACCTTCCGCCGTGGCGGTACGTAGGGGAATCAATTCGCACCACTTGGAAAAGTTGTCGAAAAAAACTAGTAGCATCGTATTACCATGCTTTGTCCTTGGTAGTGGCCCCACAAAGTCAGCACAGATGGTAGCCCAAGGTTCCTCCGGTATGCGTGTGAGCATCTCGCCGGCTGGTACCCGCTGGCTTATTTTGTATCGCTGACACGACTCGCATTTACGGATGTAGTGCTGGACATCCCTCGCCATACCGGGCCAAAAGTATCGACTGGCTATTTTATTTAAGGTCTTCCTCATACCCAGATGCCCGCCAGCAGCGTTGTCATGGTTTTCCCCGATGACCTGGGTTCTTAATGGCGTAGCGACACAGAGTTTCCAGGGCGTACAGTCTTCATCATTGATTCCTCGGGAGGTATGTTTATAGAGTTGATCGTCTATGATGGTGAAGTTCGAGAATTTTTCGGGGTGCTGGCGTACGTCGGCCATTCGGTGCTGGACCCAGGCGCAGGTGTCACGTTCGATTGTTCGCATTAGACCGATGGTCTGAGCTGGTTGTCGCGATAAAGCGTCAGCCACGACGTTGTGCCGGCCCTTTCTGTACTGAATGGAAAACTGGTATTGTTGTAATTCCAAGGCCCAGCGGGCCAGTCTGCCGGTGGGGTTGTCAATGCTGTTCAACCACTTCAAGGATAGATGATCGGTTACCACGATGAAATCGTAGCCTTCTAGGTACGGTCGCATCTTCCGGATGCCCCAGACTATGGCCAAACATTCACGCTCTGTTGTCGAGTAGTTTCTCTCAGCCCCGTTGAGGTGACGGCTGGCATACGCTATTACGCGCTCGGTGTCGTCCAGGTGCTGCGTTAGTACCGCACCCAAACCCAGTTCGCTGGCATCGGTTTGAAGTGTAAAGGTTTTGGTGAAGTCCGGACAGGCTAACACGGGTGCCTCGGTCAGCTTCGTCTTGAGGGCTTGGAAAGCAGCTTGTTGTTCCGGGCCCCATCTCCAGTGTTTGCCCTTTTTTAATAGCTCGGTAAGGGGCTTTGAGGTGGTAGCAAAGTCTGGCACGAACCGTCGATACCACGAGGCAACTCCTAAGAAACGGCGGACTTCCTTCACGTTGGTCGGCGGGGCCATTTCCGAAATCGCCGCCACTTTATCGGGGTCGGTTCGAATCCCGTCCTTCGTAACGACGTGGCCTAGGTATTTGGTTTCGTTTTTAAAGAACTCACACTTTTCTGGGTTGATTTTTAGGTTGGCCGCTCGTAACCTTCGAAAGACCTCCCGCAGGTTTGCCAGATGCTCCTCGAACGTAGACCCGATCACTATAATATCGTCCAGGTAGGCAAAGGCATGAGGCTCCATGTCGGGTCCTATGACGGTATCCAATGCCCGCTGGAAGGTAGCAGGTGCAGAGTGTAGGCCGAAGGGCATCACCCGCCACTGGTACAGGCCCCGTCCGGTGACCGCAAAGGCCGTATACTGCTTACTCGTCTCCTCTAGTGGTATTTGCCAATACCCATCCTTCAGATCCAGGCTACTCACGAATTTGGCGTTACGCAGCCTGTTGAGAATAGTGTCAATTCGTGGCAGGGGATAGGCGTCAGGGATGGATCGGGCGTTCAGTTGTCGAAAGTCCATGCAGGTACGCCAGGTTCCATTTTTTTTCTTCACCAGCGTGATTGGGAAACTATACGGGCTGCGGGACGGTTCTATACACCCTTTTGCGATTAGCTCGTTGACCTCCGCGTCGATAATAGCCTGCATGGCGGGATTGCGTTGGGCGTATCGCAATTTAATGGGGCGATCGTCCTTCATGACAATTTTGTGCCCGGCAATATGCGACAGACCTCGAATCTGTTGGAACTTGGGCAGCTCTTCCTCTAGGAATCTGGCAATCTGTTGTTGTTGGGACGGGACCTCGGTCGGGATGGTTTCCCCTCTCTGCGCACCTGTAGTACTTAACGAAAGATTAATAATACTGCTTACCTTTGTCTTACGGGTTCGACGGCCGGCGTGTCTTTTACTTCTCCTTGGCGTCCCGGCGTCGCACCTGGCCGTCAATCCGGCACAACTGAAAGTAGCGTCCAGTAACTTCAGGACATCTAACCCCAAGATGACGTCTTCCATGGCCTCTCTCATGACTAAGAAGTCACACCGGACTGTGGTGTTACCTAAGGTGAGGTTGAGCTGTACCGTCTCTTGGATCCCCATCTTCGTTCCATCTGCTAAAAATACGTCGACTTCGGTCGGGAGGGGAGCTGGAGGCTTGAGAAGTCGCTTCACCTGGGTCGGGGAGATAAAGCTCCGTGTGGCTCCGGTGTCGATTATGGTGGTGAGTAGTTGACCCTCAATTAGTACCAATGCCTTTAATTTCTCTTCCTCCCACAGCAGGCATGTTCGTTTGTCCGCTCTCGGCCGGATGGGTTGGGGGGTTGTAGGCCGTTCCGTCTGGCGAGGGGAACTTCCGCGGACCAGGCGATGGTGTTCGCTGCGCGGCGGGGGTGTCGTGGTGGGGATACTCTCGAGTTCGTCGGCCAGCTGGATGAGTTCGGGTAGGGTGGAAAAATCCCTACGTCGGATGAACCATTGATAGTCCGGCTGGGCGTTCCGGAAGATTCGCTCCAGTTTTTGTTGCTCAGATAAGTTAGTCGGCCGCATCAAATTTTGAATTGCCAATAGATAATCTTTAAAAGATTCCCTGGGACGCTGGGTTCGTTTACGGATTTCATCCTCTAACTTTTCCAAGTACCGTGGTGGAAGGAAAAATGTATAAAAGTCCTTCTTAAAGTGGTCCCATTGGCTCCACTGTTGGTTGTTGTTGCGAAGCCAGATTAGAGCCTTTTCCCGCAGTACCTCTGGCATCACCCGCGGTAGTTTGTCCCTGTTCACATTATACATACCGGCAAGCTCTTCCATTCGCTCAATGAACCCTAAAGGATCTCTTCCGCCATCATAATGGATGTCCCACTTCCGGACCAGCTCGACGGTCATGACTCGCTCTTCGCCGGCACAAGGTGTTCTACTGGGGTCTACGGGGGCTGGCGTCGTGTGGGCCAGGGACAGTGATGGTGGCTGCTCTGCACTCGGGAGTCTGGGGATGGTGGCAGCTGCGGCGGTCGTTTGAGACTCGGCTTTCACGGGTGACGTCGGGGCACTCTGTCCAGGTCCATTAGGGGGTGGCACTTCGAGGGCGATGGGGGTTGACGGGGTGGCATTGCTGGCTTCATGGTTGGTCTGTATCTCTAGGATTTTCGCTCGTCGGCTGTCATCATGCTCTGCTGCCAGGAATTTTGCCAACCTTTTCCGCATTTCATCTACGTTGCCTGCGGTATCCTGCTGAAACTGGCTAAGGTACAGAACTAGTTCGTCAAGCCTCAACGAATAGGCCCATGATGTTCGTATCATCGTGCTGGTGGAAGTACTTAAGAAAAATTAATCAAAATAAACTACCTTTTCTTGCGATTACTATAATCTGGAAACGATTTTCTTCTTTACTTAATGAGTATATTGTGTCCCTTCTTTCTTTCCTTTTTGATCGTTTGTTGTAAACGTACTCCCCCTCACCAATTGTTCTTATCTATATCGGCACTAAGTACTCCAATGAAATTTATTACTTAAATCATCATTTACACACGATTTCATAAAATTTAATCTTCTATGATTATTTAAGTTACAGTTGCAATTTAATCGCGACATACACTTTACTTTAAGTAAAAAAAATGATCTTTCCTTTGTGTTAAAACGGAAACTAGTTTGAACTGTGAGAAATTATTCATTTTACACCCCGTTAAAATTTTATTGAGAACGTTGCGTTTGTTTTATCTCTGAAATTGGCTATTCTTATGCTATATTTTCTTTTGGAGTTTTTTTTTTCACTTTATTTTGTTCTCTTTTTTTTTTTTTTTTTTTTTTAGGTTATAATAAATCGCGCACCACCATTTTTTTTTTTTTTTGTTTTATATTCAAATTATTTTCTTTGTGGGTTTTTTTTTCACTTTATTTTGTTCTTTTTTTTTCTTTTTTTTAGGTTATAATAAATCGCGCACCACCATTTTTCTTCCCGTTTATTTATAAAAGAAATATTTTCTTCACTAGAGACTTATGGCCCCTTTATATCTATTTTATTCACGAGCTCGGTTTACGTTTATTCCTTTGATTTTCGTTTATTTTATATTAAAATTATTTTCACGCGTTAAGGTTTCAATTCCATTACCAAAAAAAAAATATGTTTTTTTTTTTTTTTTTTTAGTTGGACACTAATAGTGTCCCTGCTCGGGCGCCATTGTAACGTCACGTTTTACTTTGGTTGCTGGGGTAGGCTCAGCGGTGTCCAGAGTCGTTAACAAAAAAAATATAATTAAAACACACACTCGTTTCACTTTAACAGTACATTCCATTTCTTTATTTTCACGTTCAATTAAATTCCCGTTACATAGAGTATCGTACGGGCGTCTTAAAGTACCGACGGCTGACTACAGCCATGCCACGTCAGGAGAAACTTCGCCACCGGGGAAGGAAATGGTGCCGGTTACGTGCGGCGGGTTGCGACGCGTTCCACGGGTTTACCACTCTCGCTAGTTTACGGCACACCCTCGTCGCAATGCTAGTGTCGAGAAATGATTGGGGAGTTGTAAACTCCTAGCAACAACCAGGTTCTCTCCACACCGTTGGTGTCAAGAAGCGTTTGGGGGAAGTTTTAGAACTCCTAGCAACAAACGTCTCCTTAACCTCCAATCGATCCGATTGCCGCTTCACGATGAAAGCCTTGAGAAAGGGGTTGGGGAAGTTTTAGAACTCCTAGCAACAACCTGATTCTCACTACACTGCTGGTGTTGGGAGCGTTTGAGGAAGTTTTAAACTCCTAACAACAAACGCTTTCCGAGCACACAATAGTGCGGCTTTCCGTGCTCTCTATGAGTGAGCCTGATGCTAAGAAGTGGTTGGGGGAAGTTTTAAAACTCCTAGCAACAACCAGTTTCTTATCACTCAGCACTGCCTGTCTGTTGGAATTTATTTCGGGAATTTAAAAACTCCTAGCAAAAATAAGTTCTTACCTTCAGGCCACCTGCTCACTGACTAACTCTTTCTTTACAAAGTTCGTGCTTTTATACCTCTTGGCTAGGTACGCACATTCACACGAACACGTATTGTTTTGCAAACACATACGTGTGTGTATTGGTGTGGCTGCGTATGATCGTCATACACATTAATCAGCTGTCTCCTCCTTAGGGTTGCATTTCATGTATGCAACTTGTTCCTACTGACACGTAGGTGGCGTTACTGCTCAGCCGGCCGTTACTTTTGAATTTGTCTTTAAACTATTAACAATGAAAATACTAAAATAATAATGATAATAGAAACTAGTAGTCTCCTGTCCTTCAATAAATTGTCTTAGCAAAATAACAATTCATTCGTTAATATATTGATTTTACAGAGATACGCAGAAGCAACAATAAAGGATTAATAAAAAAAATTCAAGTTATTTAAATTTATAATTCATTAGTTAAGATATTGATGGTAGAGGAATAATAAGCAAAATACAAAATAACAAAGTAATAATAACCGAATCAAATTCTTTAATTTATAATTCATTAATAACATTAAAGGAAGGAAAAAGAATACTAATAATCACCATCGTGATGATTGAAAATAACTTTGTGGTGGTAAAAACGAGTGCAACGACTTTTGCCGTTACAACAGTCGAGACGAAGTACAGAGTTTCTAGAAATCAGCCAATGAATTTGGACTGTTTTCAATTTTATTTGTATTAACTTAGCATCTATGTGTGGCTTCCAAGTGAGACGACGATATAGGAGAATGCTAAGGTATTTCACCTCAAGGTGTTAAGGCACCATCTGATTATTAATAAAGATTGGAGAGCACGTTTCTTTGCTTAAAGTAAAGGTTACGGTAGTACATTTTTGTTCATTAATTTTTACTCCCCATAACTTTGCCCATTTTTTTACTTGGATAATATGGTGCTGTAGTTATGTTGAGGCCACTTTAGAATTTTCATGAGCACTGAGAAAGGCAGTATCATCAGCAAATGTCGACGTATGTGTTTTTCTATCGGTTGGCATGTCTGCTGTGTAAAGCAGGTACAGAATTGGTCCAAGAATGCTACCTTGGAGAAAGCTGGCCCCAATTGGTTGAGGACTACTGAAGTATTCCCCTTATTTGATCAGAAACTGTCTGTTGATCTGTTGAGATTCAAAAGCAAGTTCAGCTTTAGTTTTGTCAAAAGACCTTCATGCCAGACTTTAGAAACATCTATAAACAGCCCAGATCAATATTTTTTTCTCAAACGCTTTTCTTATAACTTGAGCCAACCTGTGAGTCTGTTCAATGGTACTGTGTTGTCGTCTAAAACCAAATTGGTGATTGGTAATGCAGTTTTTATCATATAAGATCGGAGTCAACTTGTTTTTTAACAATCTCTCAAACAATTTCGACATGGTTGGCAACAAACTGATAGGTCTATAAAATTCAACCTTAAAAGGCTCTTTTCCAGGGTTAGGAATTATCTTTACTAATGCAGCTTTCCACATTGGCGGGAAGTGCTTAAGTCGTAATATGGCATCAAAAATAAAAAGTAGTAGTAGTAGTAGGATTTTATCAAACCCAGGAGCTTTTTTAGCATTTAAATTTTTAAAAGCCTCTACTACTTCTAAGAATTGGAATCGCATTTGTGTAGGCTGCCTAGCAACAACAAGCGGTAATTCGCTCATACTAGTACACGTATTTGGAGTGAACACGTTCTTTAATTGATTTGCAAAAAGGTCACATTTTTCTTCGTCATCTCTTGCCCAGGATCCTCGCAAATTACGCAGTGGTGGTTTTGCGATAACGGGTCTTTTAAGACCTTCTGAAGAACTTTCCTCTTGAACACTGAAAACACTTCATCATCTGCTTTCACAAGCACCAATGCTTCAGAACCATATATAGGCACGGGTATATCAGTAATTAGTAGAGAGTAACTTTTGTCTATAAGAAGGTGGCTCCAAATTTCTTCTCATTGTGCAAATGAAAATTTCAGAACTCCCGGTTTGTAACTTTTGTATTTTATGACTGGCTTTAAATCTTCACTAACAAACATACAGCTTTTAATATTAAAGTTATTGAATTTATGTAGCAACACATTAAGGGAATAAAAAAATAAAAACATACAGCTGCAACATGGTTATTAAGTTAAAATTGCGGTTTTGTTTAGATTATGAAAAACCCAAAATAAAAAAATGACAGAAATTAAAGCTTAACCTGAACATCATCAAAAACCAAACATTGTAGAATCTATGTATGAGCACTTAAACACACAAACTGTAACCGTAAAACAGTTTATCTTTCTTAACAGTTCGTGAAAATATTAATTTCCGCAACTCAACGCATTCTCAAGTGTTACCGCTACTTGAGCCAACACAAATAATATTTTTTTTTTTAAGGAAGTAAAGGATTTTTTTAGTTTCACTGAATTCTATTGCATTTTCTTTCTTTTTTGTTTATTTCTATTTTTGTTATTTCTGCAATCACAACTTTTATGCTCATCTGTATGTAAAACCATAAATGTTTTCACAAAATAATAATAATTTTGTTCATGTACAATGGCAGCATTTAACTCAAGTTCATTCTTTTTATTTATATTTTGCCCCCTTCGATATGTGTGAGTATTGCAGCAGGTAATTGAAGGAACCTCAGTTATGGTTTAGCGACTAATATTTGAGCGTTCACATACATATGTACATGTGTGTATGTATGTGTACAATGTTGTAGTTTACACTTTAGATTTCCTCCATTAACAAATGCTAAGGATGATGACTATGCTTGGATCACAACTTGCACAAGTTCGAAATTAAATTATTTATATCTTCAGCAGCATTTAGTGTTTATTGGTGAGTTTGCTCGTCAGCCGAATTGTTGGTTGCTTTCTTATTTGGAAGAAGGTTAACCTTTACCTGAGTTTGTTTGCTGTCTTTTGTGTGAAGATGTGGCTTTTAAGAATTTTTTTGTTTTTTATATTGATATATGCTTAATTAAATTCAGTTTATTTTCAAAATTATTTTCACATTCGAACAAACTACACTGAATCTCTCCAAGTTTTATGCCTAATGTCTTGTCGCTGAATGTTCTCTAAAGGCATGGCCCCATAATTGCTAACCATAGCACCGAATTGATTTTTAAATCAAGTTTTCGGGTAAAAGATAACAACTGAGATGAGAAACAGAGTTTCTACTAATTTCGTCTGATTTGCGTTTTCATGTGACTTGCCTGTGAGGTGTTAGGCACTACTTGGTTATTAAAAAGAATGGATAGCACGTTTCTTAACGTAACGTAAAGGTAAATTGTGTGCATTTCTGTTCTTTTATTTTTATTTCCGATATAAAAGCTTTTCCTCTACTTGGATAATATGATGCTACACTTAGCTTGAGGCCTGCTTAGGATTTTCGAGGTTACTGGGAAAGGCATTATGAACATAAAATTTGGACATATCGAGCCTTTGGTGCAATACCGTAGTAACTCAAAATTTAAATTTTTTGAGCTGGGTATGCAGAAATTATCTTTGGAGAAATATCTATCTAAAGAAAAAAAGATTATGATTCCACCTCTAACTGTTCAGATTCTACAGCTAAAAATGTCTTTATTGCCTCTAGGTACTTCAAACAATATTTATTTGCAATAATGAAATATTTCCTTTATGACAAGAAATTTACTAACAGAAAGCAATTTACGAAAAAAGTATAAAGCAAAATTATTTTTTGCTACGTTTTAGGCACAAAAGCACAACTGCATAATTTGATTTCTTTTTTTACTTGTTCGTATTATTTCATATTACAACTTTGTTAGAAAAAAAATAGTTATCATTTCTTCTTATGCAAATGGTTTAATTTTAAAAATCTTAAAAGTTTATTTGCTATAACGATATACATATTTCGAATTAATTTTTAAGTTTGTCATAGGTTGTGTGACAATAACGATACATCATTGATAGGTTGATACAAAGTACTTAAATATAAATAAATATTTCATATTTTTAATAATTTTTGGGCTTTTTTTAATTAAAAACATTCCTTTTTATTTAAAAACTTGTAAAAAAATAACTTTAGTAAACGAAAATACTATCAAAAAGATGGTTCGAAACTTCAAACGCATTTTTCTCAGTTCACGATTTTTTGAATTACTGCGGTATTGCACCAAAGGCTCGATATGTGTTTAAACATTTGTCAGAATGTCTGCGAGTTAAACCAAGTACAGAATTTGGCCTAGAATATCTGCTGTTTTATTGTGAATTATTGCTTGGTTATGCCCTTTTCTAAAAGGTGACATATACTCGTTATCAATTTCAGCTTTTGTTTGGCTCATGCGGTACTTTATTTAAAGTTTAAAAACATTTTTGAATAGGGCAAAGCAATATTTCATCTCTTTATGGGTTTTTTCAAGCTTGTTCAAACTTCTTTAATTATTTGATGGCAATCTGTTGTCTTCGTTATAAGAAAGGCATTACTTGAGATCAGATTCAGCTTAATTATAAATGATTTCTTCAAAAATATGGAATCAGTTGGTACTCGAATTAAAGGGCTGTAAGTGTATACCTTTTAAGGATTCAGGCTTCCATATTGTTTTAGTAAAGCAACTTTTTATAATGGCAAGAAAAATTTAAGACAGTAAAAACTGTGAAATTTAGCTCTTAAATCATTTGTAACTGACTTTATTAAAACCAGATTATTTTTGGGCTTTCAATTATTTTTAGACTCCACGACCTTTGAATCGTATTTCTAATGGCTGTATTTTGACAAAAACAGTCGGCAATTTACTTATACACGTAAATGTATGAGGAATGAGCACTTTTTTAAATGATTTCCTTAATCATTTATAAACCACATCCTCTAATATTAAGCGGTAGCTGTTTTACGAAAACGGGCTTTCTAGGATCTGTGGATGGTCACAATATACAATAATTTGTCTGAGGAGTCGTGTGCCCCAAGTGACACTGTTGTATTTGCATCAAGCAAGTTTCTGAAATACGATCTTTTGCTTTTCCCATTCTCTTTGGGTTCTTTTTTATATAAAATCGGTTTCACATCGGCAGAAAAATTTTGTTGTATTTAGTCTGACGGTATGTAGAAGAATCGTATTCAGCGGCTCTTTCATTATGTTCATAAAGGCTTTTCAGACAGTCATCGATATCTTCAGGAGCTTTTATTGGAAGATTTCCCGAGCAGTGAGTGCTGGATGAGTTCTGTTTGTGAGCCAATCAACCTTCTTAGATATGGAAAAGTTAAAAGTTATGGTTTGGTGAGGACTGCAAATTGTAATTATATTAGTGAGTGTCTTTAAAATAGATTCAAGGAGGCTTAAGCCTCAAAAAAGCCAAGAATAAATCAATAACGTTTAGAATTTTATTATGGTCATTTGGCCAATGAATTGTTTGTGAGATTATATTGAGTCCCACTGCAGGTACGAAATCAAATAAAACACGACTTCTTCGGTGTTTTTAATGCTCTTTGATCTCATATGCATAGTCCTTGCCATCACTGTGAGCGGTTTGTGCTTTTGTTTTATGAGTTACAATTGGTCTTGTCTTGTATTAAAAATCTGTACGCCAGAACATGTCGCTTAATAAGATATGCCTCTAAAAATTTTTACCAACAACTTTAGAGCACCGTCATAGCAAGTGGAAAGGATATAAATCGGTTATAAAAATCTGAGGGTTTTATTCGGCTGGAATTTTTCTTGTTCGGTTAACTTTTATCAGGGGTCTATAACAACAAAGCAAGGACTACAGTGATTCTCAAAGCATATACTATGACAGCCTGTTTTATCAGCATTATAATTGGCACCAGTAGTCCTCTTAGAATACATTCAATAATATCTTGAGTTTAAAAAGCAAGCAAACTAGTTCGAGCTTCAAATCTATTCTCGCTTTATACTTAAAAAAACAAATCTAAATATTTTCAATGTTTTCTGTGGTATATCAAGTGAAAACTTTCAAACTATTACTTTATTTCAACCGAATTAGTAGAAAGAGGAACTAAACACATAAAACAAAGCCCGTTTAAATAGTTTTCTAAAAGGTAGCCTTGCAAGTGTTTTTTGAATTATATAAAAAATTTATTAGTTCATATTAGGGTCCACTAATACAAGTAGTTTTAAGAACCTAGTTGATTACGAATTCGCCTTGAGATTTTGTGAAAGTGATTGTCAGATTTATTAATTTTTTTAAATATAAAATTTTTTTGACACAAAAACACAAAAAGGAAATGCAGAGGGCGAATTTTTGAATTCGCCTTGATACTACCTGTATTAGTGTACCAAAGCACATTCAACAAGGTAAACTCAAGGCGAATTAAAAAAATTCGCCCTCTGCATTTCCTTTTTGTGTTTGAACGGTAGAGTGTCAGAAAAATTAAAAATTTCATATAAAATTAAATTTTTATAATGTATAATTGTCAAATAGATTTTAATCAGCTAAGTTTTTAATATTACCTGGTTGAATGTACCTTGTAGTGGACCCTGGCTTATATTAAAAATTTTAACAACTTTCACCCGAGTTCAAGTTTTACCGTGTTTCCAACAATCAGTCATTAATTCGCTTAATATTTATATTTAATAAAAAAAAAAATATTTATGTTTCAAAAAGTACTGCTTTGTAACAATGTACTTTTTCTTAAAACTTTTTCTCTGTTTTGCTTTATTTACCAACGAAATATCTTAATAAAATCAGTGGCTGGTAAATCAAAACCTTTCGATTTAAAAGTAAATGGTTTCTTAAAATATAATATGCCTTAAATCACTGCTTAATATTGCTTAGGCTAATACCGTACGCACTTCAAAAAACATAATTGTGATTTACGTTAAGTACATGCGGGTTAATGACTTTTATTACAAGTTCTTTTTCTGTCTTCGAATACAAAAATTTAATTGGGATTCCGCTGGCCTCCCCCAAACAAGTAACCGCCTACAATTGCGAAAAGTAATGAAGCTGGAAATAAAGAAAAAAAGTCTTAACTTAAACTAATTGAGCATTTGCCACGTTTGTGGCTGACTACACATTTAAAAGTTAATTTTCCATGGATTCTTATCTCTTACGCTGTGGGTTGAGGTTACTTATCAATGACTGTTGAGTGCTGTTATCGGTGTAGTAGCAGCAAAGATAGCAGTTCTGCTCCATTTATAAACTGTAGCACTATTAATTTGCATGGTTAATTGCTGATTGACCTCAAAAGATGTTACACTTTAAAAACCGCGATTGCCTTAGAATTGTTATTATACCCTTCACATAGTGATAGGGTATATATCACTTTGTCATTCCGTTTGTAATTTTTTTATTATTTATTTGCGAACCCATAAAGTATATATATTCTGGATCCTTATAGATAGGGAAGTCGATTTAGCGATGTCCGTCTGTCCGTCTGTTGAAATCAAGTTTCCGGAGTCAAACAAAAAGATACAGACCAGTTAATGGTGTCAAACTATTAGAAATATCCTGGAGACAATCTCTATTTAAAATCAATAAAATCGGTTCACTATTGACCGAGATATAAGCGAAAACCCAGAGTAACCCATTTTTTTTTTGGACAAAATCCGTGCATATATCCCTATATATCTCAGTAAGTATAGTCACTCTTGCCACAAAACTTGGCACGGATACTCCAAAAAAAGGGACCTAAATAATGGACAAAGTTTTTTTCAGATAAGACCAGGGGAAGGGGTATTTTTTCTACAATTGCACAAATTTGGTGAAATATTTTATGCGCTATATCTCGTAAACTATAACAGCTATCGACTTAAAATGTTCTACAAAAAAAAATTGCACGCTAAGGGCTACGCGTTAAAGAAAAAATTTTTTGGGTGGGGGCAAAAAAAGGGGTAGCTCCCATACAAATCGACAATTATTATTAAATATTCGATACGCTATATCTCGGAAACTATAACAGATATCGAAATGAAATGTTCCACAAAAAGTAATTGCACGCTAAGGGCTACGCCTTAAGGAAAAAATTTTTTGGGTGGGGGCAAAAAAAGGGGTAGCTCCCATACAAATCGACAATTATTATCAAATATTCGATACGCTATATCTCGGAAACTATAACAGATATCGAAATGAAATGTTCTACAAAAAGTAATTGCACGCTAAGGGCTACGCCTTAAAGAAAAAATTTTTTGGGTGGGGGCAAAAAAAGGGGTAGCTCCCATACAAATCGACAATTATTATAAAATATTCGATACGCTATATCTCGGAAACTATAACAGATATTGAAATGAAATGTTCTACAAAAAGTAATTGGGCCATAAGGGCTACGCTTTAAAGAAAAATTTTTTTGAGTGGGGGCAAAAAAAGGGGTAGCTCCCATTCAAATCGACAATTACTAAAAATATTCGATACGCTATATCTCGGAAACTATAACAGATATCGAAATGAAATGTTCTACAAAAAGTAATTGGGCAAGAAGGCATACGCTTTAGAGAAAAATTTTTTTGAGTGGGGGCAAAAAAAGGGGTAGCTCCCATACCAATCGACAATTATTATAAAATATTCGATAAGCTATATCTCGGAAACTATAACAGATATCGAAATTAAATGTTTTACAAAAAGTAATTGGGCAAGAAGGCATACGCTTTAGAGAAAAATTTTTTTGAGTGGGGGCAAAAAAAGGGCTAGCTCCCATACAAGTTAACAATTTTTATGAAATATTCGATACGCTATATCTCGGAAACTATAACAGATATCGAAATGAAATGTTCTACAAAAAGTAATTGGGCAAGAAAGCCTACGCTTTAGAGAAAAGTTTTTTGAGTGGGGGCAAAAAAAGGGGTAGCTCCCATACAAATTAATAATTATTATAAAATATTCGATACGCTTTATCTGGGAAACTATAACAGCTATCGACATCAAATGCTCCACAAAAAGTAATTGAACAATAAGGCCTACGCTTCAAAGACAAATATTTTTGAGTGTGGGCAGAAAAAGGGGTAGCATACATATTAACAATTTTTGTTAAATTTTCGATATGCTATATCTCAGAAACTATAACATATATCGAAATCAAATGTTCTACAAAAAGTAATTGGCATTAAGGGCTACGCTCTGAAGAAAAAGATTTTCGGATGGGGGGTGAAGAAGGGGTAGCTCCCACACAAATTAACAATTTTTATAAAATTTTGGATACGCTACTTCTGGAAAACTATTACAGCTATCGACTTCGAATATTCTACAAAAAGTAATAATCAAATAATTCATACATTTTGGTGAAAAAGTTGGTGAAGAGCAGGGGGACTAGAACATTTAATAAGTTTTATTAACCTTTAAATATGAATAATGTCGAAAACTTTAAAAACTCTCGACCTCAAATCTTCTTCATCTATTTCTATTAATCATACGAACGTTAAAATTTTGTTATTTTTTCTATGGGCTTTAAAACTCGCACAAGGTTTTTTATTATATTGTTTGCAGTACAAAATTACTCGGCTGGGTATATTTAAAGACCAATGTGAAGGGTATATAAGATTCGGCCCAGCCGAATATAGCGCTCTTACTTGTTTTAATTGCAAATTTAAAGTTTTTGCTAGTTTTTTTTTGTGGTCGTTGGATAGTTGAAACTATTAGAGCGAAGATTAAATGTTAGAGATAATTGCAAACAGAAAACTAATTAAAGGATTTATATTTTTTAGTTTTTCTAAGAATTTAATATTAGATAATTGTTTTCTTTTATATATAAAAACTAATATTTTAATATATGTATTCAAGTTTAAAGAGTTAAAAACCAAAACTCATACAAATCTATACCAAAACAAGTGAGAGCGCTATATTCGGTTGTGCCGAATTTTTAATACCCTTCACTTATATACCCAGCCGCCTTATCTAGCCAAGTTATTTCGTACTGCAAATATTGCAATGACAATACTTTGTGTCAGGTTTGAAGTCGATAGATACCCTCCTTTTTGAAATATAAAACTTTGCAAAATGTTAAAATACCATTAAGAAGGTTTGAGGTAAAAATTTTTAACAGTTTTCGACCTTATTCGTATTAAATGTTTAATAAAAGTTGTTTATTTGTATGGGGGGTTCTCCTACCCCTGCTCTGAACCAAATTTTTTTTCCAAAATATAAGAAATATTGTAACATTACTTAAAAACAGTTATAGTTTTCCTGATAAAGCGTATCGAAAATTTTATAAAAATTTTTCATTTGTATGGGAGCTGCCCCTTCCCCTACTCCTATCCAAAGGATTTTTTTCTAAACTGTAGTTCTTATTGTCCAATTATTATGGGGGCTTTCCCTTCCCATGCTCATTTTCGTCTCAAAAACGAGAGCATGAGCGATCATATTACAAAAATGGTAAAGAAGGGTCTACTCTTCTACACTCCTTGTCTAGAAACATAAAATTTTCACGAAAGTAATTTCATTTAAAATTTCATCGTGCAAGTATGTCTGAGATTATTTTCAACACGACGGAAGACATCTGGATGACATAGATACTCTTTAAAAAATAAAATCCACATTTTAAATCAATCGTTCAGTGCTTTCAATTATTACGTTTCTTATTTAAGTTTGAAAATATAAATCTACCACCAGACACCCTGTATATCCTCAAGCAAATGATTGAGAAATGAAATTTTAAAAAAATCGTTTTTCTCATAAAAAGCACAGATAAATGGCATCCTCTTTATATTTGTACTCTTAGGCATTAAAAAATAAAACCAATAAAGTAGGGACGCAACTTTTTCGACAAGCCTCCAAAATTTTTAGATAAAATATTGGAGTTTTTTTCTATTTTGGACCCAAGTGGTAAAATAGGAAATAATTATTTTATAGGACCTTTTTGAAAATTTTGGTAACTTTTAGGCCCATAAAAAAATAAACACAGTAGAAAACGATATGCTTAAAGAACTATGAACTGGTAGTATTAATATACTTTTTTGAAGTTTGGCCTTTAGGGAATAAAAAGTGAAATAATTTTATTATGAAATTTAAAAGTTGGGCTCCTTAATAGAAAAAATTCTTGAAATAAATACATATATTTCGAAATTACAAAAGTAAGACTGTAAATGAAAATTAAATTTAAATTCTAATTATATTATTGATTTATTAAAATTTAAGCTTAACTGTCATTATAGAAAATGTTTAAGCTAAAGTAAATTCTTGGTAAAGTTAGGAATCAAGGTATAGAAACTCTAAAGCGAAAGTGCTATAATTTTACTCATTTTTTTAAATTATGAAGAGGCAACGATATTCTTTTGTTTACCTGCTGACTTTAAAAAAAATAATAAGAAAACTAAAATTTATAGATAACGTTAATAGATAAGTGGACTTCCTTTAAGTTTATTGTTTACTAAAAGTAACGAAAAGCTACTTTGCAAAACAGCTTCCTAGAAGTTGCTATAGTCTCCTTTTGAAAATGGCTCTAAGGCTTATGAAAAAGGAGGGGGAAGCCTTCTTTGTATTTTTGCTTGCCTTAAGGTAGTTCAACCTTACTTCTACAAAAACAACTGCTTCTTTGATTTATTTATGGCCAGTCTCAGATGTTGGGTCATTTATATCAAAGAAATCCAGGCATTAGGTATTACAAAAAAGCCAGGAGCCAGCCAAATATATCAATATTTAGTTTAAAGCAACTTTGATTTTTGTGAAACCATTACTGCATGCGCTTTGCATATTTAAAACCTCTTGTGATGGCTTTATTTAATTCATGAGATTCATCATAAAAAAATTAAAATTTAAGTAAAAAAATGAAAAATAATCTTCTTGCTTTTCAAGCGCAAAGCCTTACAGTAATATTTTCACAAAAATCAAAGTTAATTCAAACTAAATAAACGTTTGATTTTATTGACATATTAATCTTCCAAATGACCAAGTATATGAGATGTTTAAACATAGAGGATGTAAGATTTTTGTGCAGCAATAAAGTTAGTATACCTAAAGGCAAGCACAAATACATAGACTTCCCACTACTTTTATAAGAGCCATAGAGCCGTTTTAATAACGAAACTATAGATACAGCTAGGATGTTGTGTTGCAAAGTAGCTTTTTATTAATTTTGGCATAATTTAAGTGTACCATATAAGTATACGATTAGCCAAATAAAAAGTAACCATTCTATAAACGATAGGTTCATTTATTTTGTATTGCGGTTTATATTATTACTTTAGGGTAAGCAATTAAATAAAAAGTTGTTGTTGCCACTTCTTTATTTTATATGACAAAAAAATTGTAACGAGCGAATTAATATAAGGTGCACTCAGTTTAATATCTGATCGCCATATTCGTCTTTTCAGATTTTGTTGCTTTGTTATTTGTAACAACTCAAATTTCAAATAATTGAGGAAGTAAACTGAGGCACATTCAACAAGGTTAACCCAAGGCGAATTAAAAACATTCGCCCTCTGCATTTCCTTTTTGTGTTTGAATGTCGGTAGAATGTCAGAAAAATTAAAAATTTAATTTAAAATTAAATTTTTATAACGTGAAAATGTCAAATTGATTTTAATCAGCCTGGTTCTTAATATTACCTGGTTGAGTGTGCCCTGAAGTAAACATATGTTAATGTTCGTGAAATTTTCAAATTAAATTTTTAAAAACAATAATTAATTGAAAAAAACGATTGTCTGTGCAGCGACAAATAAAAATATTCCAAATTAAGTAATTTTAATTTGTTAATCTTCTAATTCTCAAAAACAACAGAAAAAATTTAATGATGTTTTTTACGTGTGTCTTAATTCTTTGTTGCGTTCTTTAATAAAGTTCTACTTATTATTTATTAAACTGATATTTAGTTGTAAAATAATTGATAAAAGTTGCTTTTCACAATAATTTTTAAACAAAATATGGAATTCCTATCCTTTTTTCTACCACAAATATTAGTCTTTTTTCATTTGTTTACATTTTTTCTATTTTTAATTCGCCTTCAATTTGACAGTACCAGTCCAGGGCACACTCACACAGTTAATATCAGGAACCCAGCTGAATACAATAGATTTGACATTCACTTTGACAATTACTTAATTTTGTATGAAATTTTTAACATTCCCACGTTCAAACGTAAAAAGAAAATGCATAGAGCGAATTTTTTTAATTGCGCTTGATATTACCTGATTAAGTATATCCGGACCAGTCTATGGATTTTGTTTTTTTAATATCGAGCGCTCCTTAATTTGATTCGTCTTGGTATAGTGTTTTTGCCTCAGAGTTTCCAAAAAAGTTAAAGGTTAAATTAGGATTAAATGTTGCAAAGCTTTAGTAGCATTATATTCCTAAAACGTTCAATTTCCAAAAAACTAGAAAAAACATGTATACAAATCGATACTCAAACCTTTTAAAAAATATTTTTGAAGAATGATGTGCACGGCGAAATAGCTATACATGCACAGTAAAAATTTTATAACATAATGGAATTTAGAGTTTATAATTTCAAAAGCAAATTCTTTCCAACTGGGTTACTAACTTATTTTCATATGCCATAAGACTCAAGTAATAAATTATTATTAAAAAATTTATTTGTATTTCTGATAAACAGATAATTTTTATAGTTATAGTTGCTGCATATAATATTTCTTAATTTTAATCTAAAATTATTTAGCAGAGAATTTAACACATAAATATTTTAAATTTTCTTTCATACTTTTGCGAAATATTTTAATATTCTAAATTTTTTAAGTTTCCTAAGCAGACCTTACTGTTCGGCTTATGATGTTTTTACTTTAAAAATAATTTATTTCGAGAAACAATGACAATCTCTTGTAACTTGAAAAATAATTACAATTACTAATTCAAATATTTGATATAATGTATTTGGTAATCGAGAAATAAACCCCGAAAGTAAGTCCTTATGTGGCAAGTTGATTGTTTGTTTGTTATGATAATTTCAAAAGAAGGTGATTTTGTGTTGGCTTGTCATAAACCAGTGTTAAACCAGTGATGAAATATGGAGTTTTCATTTGGGTACCAAAAATATTTCTTGGGTGTACTTTTTTGACCCCAACGATACTCAAGCATTTTTTCTTTCTGATTTACTTTTGTTCACAGAAAAATAAAAATTTCAAAAGAACCATGTAGATATTTAAGCGACTTTATTAGGTCAGAATTTGCATTACTTGTTTTGATAATTGGTCCAGATTTTTTAATGGCATTCAATGCTTTAAATAAATTTTTAAAATCTGTCCTTCCATTATAAAAAATTAAAAAAGTAATAGTAAATATCTGTTAGTTTTACCGAAAACTAACTCCATTTTAGAGAAAAGCTGTTTAACCACATATCATTTTATTGCTTAAGTCACACACGGTCCGCTGTGGCTTGAAAAAATGAACCATAAAATTTTGTATTGTTTTTCCGAAGTCGTCTTGACGAATCTCTAGAAAATGAAGGTTTTTTAAAAATTTTAACAATTCATATAAAAAAGGGGTGCTTTTGCTCACAGGATAACCCAGATAAACTAGTAAATAAAACTAGTTACTTCTTGACTGAATAACTATTTTTGCTTATGTTGCCACCGTTAAATTTTAAAACCTTTCGTACTGTTAATAGGATTAAACGTTATTGTTAACGACTCTATAAAACACTATGCTTCTGATTATACCTTATATATGTAAGTCAATTTATCACTGGCTGTCTTTCCCCTAAATATAATTTTCAAAGCTACGTTAAGCCCTACTGGGCCGTTGCTAAAACTCCTGGCACTAATGCTAATAAAGCGCGAGGCTTTACCTTTCATCGTTTAATATTTTTCAAAACCTTTTGTTCCAAAAAAAATGTGGGAACGGCTGTTGCTTTTTTAATATTTGATTTACAACCTCTCTTGAAAGCCATGTTGAAGATGCACATTTAAGTATTAAAGAACCCTAAGAAAAAGGCAGTTGATGAGATAGCAAAATAACACCATTTTATATGTTAATTATAAAATGAGTATGTTTGAGAGTATCTAACATACGGCACGGTATTTTTCATCTTCTAATAGTATCAAAAAAAGTACGATCTTATCAAGAATTTCATCACTGTGTTAAACCTATTTCAAAATACACAAAGTTTTAAAATTTAGTTTAAATTATTAACCAAAACGAAATTGAATATTTAGGTGGTAACCTTAAACAAAATTTTGCTTTAATCGCATATTGATAAGCACATAACCAACATCTGTTAAAAATGCATTTTAAAATTGGAAACATATAAGATTTTTTTAACAAATTAGTTCATCTACATATATTCAAACTTTTTATTCAATATTCATTTTGTTTGTTTGCTTATTATGCCTATTGTGGCATATTTGTAACAAAAAAAGTTTTTATTCTTAGTTGTAATATAAACCAATAGCTTTACTACAGTATCTTATTTGAAACCCCCTGCTTAACTTTTTATACAAATAATGTTTTATTTTAGAAAGTGTGAGCTTCCAGTGGCAAACAAATATTGAATGTAAGAAAATGTAAACCAAACAAATTTGGTTTCGTATTTACTATTATCAAATCTTAATCGAAAGTTTCCATATGCAAAATTACATCTTGAAAGTACTACGTGCTGAGGACCTAAAAATTCGATATTTGTTAGCTCTTGTAAACAAAAACACGCATCGACATGGGCATTTCCATTGTTAGGGGCGTGACAATTTTACTTTAGTTTTCATTTAAAATGCAAATATTTTGTTATTTCAAGAGAATCTATGAATTTTTAACATAATTAAATTGTTTTATAAAGTACCAAATACCAAAAGTGTTTTAAATATGAAGAAATGTTATTATATTCAATTTAAAAAGAGCATCAGTTGCAGTTAGTTAAAAAATCAAATAAGTAAATAAAGTTGTTAAAAAAAATACTTTTAAAGCTTCAAACTTTTTTAACACCAAATTACTTACATAAAACAAAAATATAAACGAGTTTAAATAAGTTAAAATTTCCTGAGAAGTTAAAGTGCCAAAAAAAAATTTATTTGTACAAAGCAATGTCAAACAACACAAATATATTTAAAATACAAAGTGCACCAGTTTTTAATTTTTTATATCATAATATTCTAAACTAAATTATTGTTAATGATTTATATATGTGAATGTATATATCATTGCTTTCATTATCGTACGTTTATTAGCAAAACTTTATAAGTATATTAACAACTAATCCTCTTTAACATCTTATACTAATAACAAAAGATTTGTTAGGATATTCCGTCTTAATGCCACCATAAATGAACAAAATTTTCTTCGTATGTATTATAAGGACTTTATTGTTCTGTATGCCAAGGGAGTTCTCATATGCCTACAAGCACATAAACTAAGTAAAAAACTTAACGCCTTAATTTCTATGTAATAATCTGATTATAGTCATTAACGATCACCAAACAACACACCATAAAACTTATCCATGTGTGTGCATATGTGTGTTCGTGCAAGCACATGTACCGAAATATATGTACTTTTGCATGTGAATTAGTAGGATTATTTCCTAGACACCCAGGGTCATATCCAAAAAAAATTTTCATTTAAAGTAGATTTCACATCCTGATGTTGTTTGAGAATTTCATTTAAAGTAATAGTTATTTTCTGGATACCACTGCCAATGTTCACATATAGTAGTAGTGGTAGTTTAAAATTTTCTTGCAACGAAAACACTTTACTCGTAATCGAACACATTATCAATAACCACAAAATTTAATTAGCGATTCAGTAGAATACATATATTCCCTAATACAAAATCACCTACTCAGCTTATAGCATGAACAGATTAACCTTTGTATATCGAGCTTTTGCAGGAAGAGCGTCTTAACTGAAAGTTTTATTGTTTTGGTTGGGTGAAGCATGTAAAAATTTTTTCCATAAATATTTTTTTGTAAACGGAAAGGATAATTAAGAACCTAATTTTATATACTTTTTGTTAAGAAATGTAAAAATGTAAATGCGAATTGATAGAGTCTGGAATTGTACTCTTTTATCTAAACTTGCTGGTGATAAATTTTCTAGATTTATATCGAATATTGTAAGAAATCGCACTATTCGTGCTGTTATAGATGGGGATTTTTCCAATGAGTTCAAAATAAATTCAGGAAAACCGCAAGAATCCGTCATCTCTCCCACTTTTATCCTAATTTTTGTAAATGACGGCCTTTGTCAGACTTCTAATCCTTTTTATTCTGTATTAATGGATGGCATAAAATTTGGGGAGATAGAAACCCTTGATGTTCTTTATATAAAAATCCAGTGCTATCGATACTATTACTAAATGTGCTCTGAAAAAATAATGGAACTTGTTTCTGAATCCTGGAACTTTTTGCGTGATATCCGTCTTTAAAGAAGAGTACATTCACTTGTGGTCGAGCCAATGAGTCGCACTACGCATTACATCGAAAATACGATCTTTATTTGCACGGTTTGTATGTAGAATAAAGCTTCTCAAAATTTTTTTCCTGCCACACAGTTTATATCGAAAACTTAAAATCAAATGTCCAAAAAGACTACTTCTTCTACCCTCCTTACCATAACCTATTTTTCTGATACCAATACAATGCAATACATATATAAAGGCATATCATGATTACTGGTTATTAAAAATTAGCTTTTAATCTTGTCCGTTGTTATAATCTGATAAACTACAAAGGAAATTTTAGAAATAAAAATTGTTCAAAAATACGCTAAAAATAGATATGTACTAAATGACACTAGGCATGGTGTAAAAATAAACGTCCGCAAAGTTAGTGAAACATGTTTAGCAACTCGCTGACGACTGATCGTTAGCAAATGAAAATTTTAAAACGTAACAAAAGCGAGACAAAACTAATGCATGCAAAAGCACGCTGCCTTCATACTCATCTAAGTAGAGATGAATAAGGCAAAAATTAAAAAGTGGTGAGATGAAGAATATATAAAAGAAAAGGTGTTGCCATGAAATGAAAAAAATGAATGGCAGGCCGTAAATTTCGTTTTAAACCCAAGAATTAACAATTGTCAATAGAAGTATGTGTAAAATACAAAATAGCATTTCCGTATTCAAAATTTCAATTAAAAAACTTGGGTTAAATTGAAGATATTTACTACGAATGCTCAGTACTGAACAAAGAGTGCTGATGAGGAGTTGTAGCGGGCTCTGAAAATGCATTCCTTTCGGCTAGTGTCGGGAAACTAAACTTTTTCCAAATATTTCTTCAATGAAAATCTTATCATAATAAATTTGAACCAATTAGCCTGATAAACTATAAAGGAAAGTTATAATCTTTTGTTTCTTTGATTTCCCCATAAATGTTAATTTTTTATAAAAAAAACTTTCTTTCTATTTTAGAGTCACGGAAAAATAGCCAGAGCATTTTTCGTTTCAGGTGACGATTTGATGCCATGGTTTTTTTGTAAGAACTTTAAGTTTTAATTACCAAAATTCAATATACATGTATTACTTAAACAATTTCAAACGCCTTATTAGAAACTATCAATTTTGAGTAAATGCTGTCTTCTTTTAAGTGCTCGGCGTCTATATTTCTGTTTATATAATGAAGTTTGCATGTGCAAGAACAACGAAATAATAATTTGTATAAAAACCCCACAAGACCACGGAGTAAAATGTTTTAACTTCAACATAATAATACTTAACATAGCGCTGCCTTAACATAATCATTGCTCAATTACATGTTTTCAAAAATTTACGAGCTGTTTTATAATATTTTGCGTTTACAGAATTCAAAAAGGTTAAAAGGTTAAACATTTGAATGTGTTTTGTCTCCTTTCCATTTTTATTTCTGAACTTAATATATTAACTTGGTTACTGTTCTTTTGTTCGCAAAACAATAAGTAATCTTGTTTCCAGATTTGCACCTGAGATGGACGGCAAGCAACAATTTGTATCAAGGCAAAATTGTTCAACATCAGACTCAAGACACATTTTATATGCATCTAGAGAAAGTGTATGATCGCTGTCTCACCCACAACGGCAAAATGGTTCTGAATAATTTTAACGCAAAAATTGGTAGAAAAAAAGTACAGCAATTGGAAAATTTAGTCTCCATGAGGAAACAACCGATAATGGTATAAGACGCACTTCATTCATCGCGGCACGTAACATGGTAGCTAGCAGCTTTCAACATCGAGATATTCAAAAAACAACCAAATTAAACCACTAAAAAATAGATAAATCAATCTTAGTTGATGGAAAACACTTTTCAAGTGTGTTGGACGTACGCTATGTCTGTGTACTATGTCTTGTGCATAAAAAAAGAGTCATGGTTGCCATACAAAATTTTAAAAAATAAGGTAAAAACCGCTACAACTTCATCGGAGTCGCCCCTAGAGGAAAAAAATGTATCACAGACCCCCTTTAGTTTTTTCTCCCAAACGTATTCCTTGAGTATACTTACCCCCTATCTCCACGCCCTAAGGGGGTTGCCATACAAAATTAACAAAAATGATGTAAAAATGCCCATAACTTCTTCAGAGTTGGCCTTAGAGCAATAAAGTGTACGACCCTCCCCTATTAGTTTCTTCTCCCAAACATATTGCTAGAACATACTAACCTCCTATCTCCACGCCCTAAGGGGGTTGCCATACAAAATTTACAAAAATGATATGAAAATACCCACAACTTCTTTAGAGTTGGCCTTAGAGCATTAAGGTGTACGACCAACCCCCATTAGTTTCTTCTCCCACACACATTTCTAGAACATACTAACCCCCTATCTCTACGCCCTTAGGAGGTTGCAATACAAAATTTACAAAAATTATATGGAAATGGCCGAAACTTCTTCAGAGCTGGCCTTAGAGAAATAAAGTGTATGACAGACCCCCATTAGTTTCCCCTCCCAAACATATTCCTAGAACATACTTACTCCCTATCTCTACACCCAAAGGGGGTTGCCATACAAAATTTACAAAAATGATATGCAAATGCCCACAACTTCTTCAGAGTTGGCCTTAGAGCAATAAAGTGTACGACCGACCCCCATTAGTTTTCCCTCCCAAACATATTCCTAAAATATACTTAGCCCCTATCACCACGCCTTAAGGGGGTTGCCATACAAAATTTGGAAAATTAGGATAAAGGCCACTACAACTTCCCCGTTGTCATCCGTGGATTTGGGATTTCGAAGGCCAATGTGAAGGGTATATAAGATTCGGCACAGCCGAATATAGCACTCTTACTTGTTTTTTTTTAATTTGGGCAAATATTTTGTTGAAAACAGTTGCCACTTAAGCAGTGCTTTTTAAATGGAAAATGTAAAACACCTTTAATATTAACTTTTATTTTTAAAAACAAAACACATTCTTCCAACATTTTGTATTTTTACCACTAGTTTGTTTCCACTTTTAAATAAACTTGTTAATACATATGCCTACACTTTGGTCAGTGCTTTGTAAACCTTAATTCCTGTCATTAAATTGAAATTTTAATTCATTACCTTAATGTCAGGATACAAACATAAACTTAACTTGGGAACAATCATTAGTATTATATGGAAAGAGGGACTGTGTATGTGTAGTATGAAAGCGAGATTGGGTTAATTTTTGAACCATAAAGGACAGATTGTTAATGTTTGTTTATAGTTAACGGAAGTAACAGCAGCTTTAAACACAACTGTCTACCTCTGACTTAACTTTTGCTATTATTTAATATCTAAAGTAGTATGGTTTTGCTTGTGCGTCTGTTGGGCATATAGGTGTATTGTCTAATCATTTCAGCCACATAAATACGTCTTATATATCGTCGTTGTTAAGTTATTGTGTTCTATCGAACACACAAATCCTATACTTATAGAACACAATAACTTAACAACGACGATATGTTATTCAATAGTTGTTAAAAAAATATTGTTTACTGGGATCCCCCTATATTTTATGTTTGTATAAATGGCAAATACCTAGTTTTCCTTTTACAAAATATCTTTAAAAAAACAATCAAACTTGAGCCCTTTAAATGACAATCTAATTACTGCATTAGGAAGGACTATTGCTTGGATAAATAAAGCTATACCTATACATATGTTTTTAAAAATAAACATAAGAAAAACTAAGAGCAAAGCTTGAAAACACGGAATTTTTTAGATCTTAGTAACATTCACAAAACACTTTCTTACTGGATAGAAACAAGTTAAAAAGTTTTAAAAATGCCTTAAACGAAAACTATAATAATATCACACGAGTAGCAAAATATCAAAATAAACAAGTAAGAGTGCTATATTCGGCTGTGCCGAATCTTATATACCCTTCACATTGGTATTTTAATATACCAAGCCGAGTTGTCTTGTACTGCAAATAATATATTTAAAATACCTTGTGTGAGTTTTAAGGCCCATAGAAAACTTTACAAAATTTTAACGTTCGTTTGGATAATAGAAATAGATGAACAAGGTTTTAGGTCGAGAGTTTTAAAAGTTTTCGACATTATTCATATTAAAAGGTTAATAAAAGTTGTTAAATGTTATGGGATCTTCTGGTCCCCCTGCTCCTCTCCAACTTTTTCTCCAAAATGTATGAGTTATTTATTGTAACAGTTTTCCAAAAGTAGCGTATCGAAAATTTCATAAAAATTTTTAATTTGTATGGGTGCTAACCCTTTCCCTGCCCCTACCCAAAAAATTTTTCCTTCAAGCGTAGGCCTTGTTGTCCAATTACTTTTCGTAGACCATTTAATTTTCATATCTGTTATAGTTTCCGAGTTATTGCGTATCGAAAATTTCATAAAAATTGTTAATTTGTATGGGAGCTACCCCTTCTTCTGCCCCCACTCAAAAATTTTTTTCTTCAAAGTGTAGACCTTGCTGTCCAATTACTTTTTGTGGAATATTTCATTTCGATATCTATTATAGTTTCCGAGATATAGCGTATCGAATATTTCATAAAAATCATTAATTTGTATGGGAGCTACCCCTTGTTTTGCCCCCACTCAAAAAATTATTTATTTAAGGCGTAGCCCTTATGGCCCAATTACTTTTTGTAGAACATTTCATTTCGATATCTGTTATAGTTTCCGAGATATAGCGTATCGAATATTTCATAAAAATCATTAATTTGTATGGGAGCTACCCCTTGTTTTGCCCCCACTCAAAAAATTATTTATTAAAGCCGTAGCCCTTATGGCCCAATTACTTTTTGTAGAACATTTCATTTCGATATCTGTTATAGTTTCCGAGATATAGCGTATCGAATATTTCATAAAAATCATTAATTTGTATGGGAGCTACCCCTTGTTTTGCCCCCACTCAAAAAATTATTTATTTAAGGCGTAGCCCTTATGGCCCAATTACTTTTTGTAGAACATTTCATTTCGATATCTGTTATAGTTTCCAAGATATAGCTTATCGAAAATTTCATACAAATCGTTACTTTGTATGGGAGCTACCCCTTTTTTTGCCCCCAGTCAAAAAAATTTTTCTTTAAAGTGTAGCCCTTGTTGCCCAATTACTTTTTGTAGAACATTTCATTTCGATATCTGTTATAGTTTCCGAGATATAGCTTATCGAAAATTTCATACAAATCGTTACTTTGTATGGGAGCTACCCCTTTTTTTGCCCCCAGTCAAAAAAATTTTTCTTTAAAGTGTAGCCCTTGTTGCCCAATTAATTTTTGTAGAACATTTCATTTCGATATCTGTTATAGTTTCCGAGATATAGCGTATCGAATATTCTAAAAAATCATTAATTTGTATGGGAGCTACCCCTTGTTTTGCCCCCACTCAAAAAATTATTTATTTAAGGCGTAGCCCTTATGGCCTAATTACTTTTTGTAGAACATTTCATTTCGATATCTGTTATAGTTTCCAAGATATAGCTTATCGAAAATTTCATACAAATCGTTACTTTGTATGGGAGCTACCCCTTTTTTTGCCCCCACACAAAAATTTTTTTCTTTAAAGTATAGTCCTTAGCGTACAATTACTTTTTGTAGAACATTTTAAGTCGATAGCTATTATAGTTTACGAGATATAGCGCAGAAAATATTTCACCAAATTTGTGCAAGTGTAGGAAAAATACCCCTTACTCTGGTCCTATCTGAAAAAAACTTTTTCCATTATTTAGGCCCCTTCTTTGGGAGTATCCGTGCCAAGTTTTTTGGCAAGGGTGACTATACTTACTGAGATATATTGGGATATATGCACGGATTTTGTCCTAAAAAAAATGGGTTACTTTGGGTTTTTGCTTATATCTCGTTCAATAGTAAACCGATTTTGCTGATTTTAAATAGCGATTGTTAGCGGGATATTTCTGATCGTTTGACACCATTAACTGGTCTGTGTCTTTTTATTTGACTCTGGAAACTTGATTTCAACAGACGGACAGACGGACAGACGGACAGACAGACAGACAGACAGACAGACAGACAGACAGACAGACAGACAGACAGACAGACAGACAGACGGACAGACGGACAGACGGACATGGCTATATCAACTTCCCTATCTATAAGGATCCAGAATATATATACTTTATGGGGTCGCAAATGAATAATAAAGAAATTACAAACGGAATGACAAAGTGATATATACCCTTATCACTATGTGAAGGGTATAAAAAAATAAATTATGACCTCTAGCTTGAATATTTAACACATATTAAAACAAAAAGGTCGACAACAGCTACAAAATAATTATTAAACAACCATTAAAACAACTTTTGAGTGTTCAGGTATAAAGGTACTTCTCATCACATCGTATACAAAGATACAAGTTTAAATAAAAAAAAATATTTATGATATAAATCATCATATTCTTCATCATTTGTGTTATTAAAATAATAGCAAAACATTAAGCAATTTCATACTGTAATAAAACATCTTCAGTTGCAAATTAATTTTTCTCCTTTTTTTTGAATTTTGAAAAGTAATTTATTTTTCAGCATGTTTCTCTACAAGAATTTATTTCATCATCAACATGTCAAAAAACTCAAACTTATCACTAAATACTGTTTCATTGATAAATTGCTCAATCATGTCAACTGCAACGTGCAGCAATCACAACATCAGTATACATATGTATAAAAAAAAAACACTGCAAAACAAAAAGCAACAGCAATAGAAGCAGAAATTGCAACTTTAACCTAGCAAGTGTTGCATGACAGAAAAGGAGAAAAAAAGGAAGAAAAAATAAATATTTTCAATTGAGATTTTCAAGATGTTGGCAATGATAATAGTTATGGCAAAAGACACCTACATGCATACATATTCACATACGCAAACACTGCGTTATAGTATAATTAAAAAAATTATTTAATATGTGTAATATTTAAAGGCTGAAGTTAAACGTTATAATGATTTAGCAACATACGAAAGAATATTAAATTAGATTTTTTTCTTTTAAAATTTTTTAGAGATTTTTCATTCCCAACTTAAAGTCATAAGAAACTTCTATAAATGTGGAGAGTTTGTTTCTTTTCTTGGCATTTTTTATTAGATCCTACAAAAGAAGCATTGAACATTTTTAGTAGCTGCAAAAACGTGAGTTATATTTTAGGCTTCTGGTGGAAAAGGACACTAAATCATTCAAAAATGAATACAGTTGATGAAATGATATTTACTGTGGTTTTTAGGAGAAGGACTAATTCAGGGTGCATGGTAAACTATAAACCCATCATATAAAAACTTAAATTAAAAATTTTTGGAAATAAAATAAAACCAAGGCAATTATGGCAAAAAATGCTTATGCCAGCGAAAAATTGCTACTTATAGGCGTTATGCGAAAATATTAACCGATCATGTTTTAATTCAGTATTACTCTTGATAAGAGTAGTTTAAAATTATGTGCAACATTATTTGAATATGAAATAAAATTCAGGGCGATTAAAGCTACAAATGCTATTTCCGAAAAGAAATTTCTTAAACCGGTATAGCCAGTCAAGAGTGCTTAGTCCGGGAGTCTGTTCTACGGGAGATTTGCAAAAACACGAAGCGATAATATTTTAATATAAAAAATAGAAAAAGTTGCTTACAGTATTAATGTGTGAAAAACTTTGTAAAGATAAAATTATATTCTAAGCAGTTATAGTCCAAAATTTTTATTACGGAAAACATTGCATTTGAGGTTATGTGTAAGCATAGACCGATTACCACCGTTTCTAGTATATACCAAATCAGTTTAAGGCAATTATTTTTGGGCATTACAAAAGTCCTACCAAGTTATTGATTTTAATATAAAAATACCCTTGAGAGTAAATAAGCTTTAAGTGGGTTAAAAAAGAAGAAACAAATGAAAAAAATAAAACTTAAGTATAATTTGAAAAAAATATCTACATCTTGCGAATTGATTTTCATGTCGGCTCTTAGTATTGTGAGTGCCAAAGAAGCAAAATACAAATGTTCCTCCACCAAACGCATCTGTTGTAGCCTTAAGTTCAGAATGAACTTCTTAATGTGAAATAAACATTCAATTTTATCCTTAAAACTACTAAAATATGCCAAGTTAACCACACACTTAACTAACTTTATAGTTTCAAACCTAATTACAATTGTAAGTATATAAGTGTTATTAAAACTTAAATGCGTTTTCGTGTAATTGCAAAAAATAAAAACATAGAATTTAATATTCTTATACCAATATTTTCAGAAAATGTAATTCCTAAAAATTCTTTTGTTGTTTCAATATGACATGTTTAAACATATATTTATAACTACAGTTGCAAGTTCCTTTGTATTTTAGATATAAATATGTTTAACAAAATTATTACATTTATGAGGCTTTTCACAAAATTCAACATTACATGAAAGCCACTAATTAGAAGGACATATAGTATCTCATCTGGCCATATATAAATGATTGAGTTTTTCTTTGCTCGATGTGTTTAAGGATTACATATCGCACTTGATTAACAAGAGGGTATGACTTTAAATTCATTTTTTGCAGGAAATTAACTAACCACAACAACATCTATTTGCTGCAAAAATATGAACGCTTTCCATCTTCTCTTTCATTTCAAAACCACATTTGATAATGTAGTGACTAGTTTTCTATCAACAAATAAATAAATAAAATTGCATCGTATATTTTAATAAAAATGTTTTAATATATTTTGAGGTGAAACTTCATTGCAGTTAAATGTAATCAAATTAGTTTTTTTAAATATGGTTGCATTTTGAGGAGATACTGTTTTGTTGTTACTATTATTATTTTATTTTATAACCTAAATTCGAAATGTGACTTTTTACGACAAAATATAATTTATTATTAATTTATTACTTTGCAATCATTGTAAAAATTAGAAATAAATAGGAAAAAAACGTTGGTCTTGATTTGGAAAATTATGTAGGGATTGGAATGGGCGAGTGTCCTTTGATATTTGTAAAAAAGGGAACAGGAAAAAAATACAAAAAACCAAAAAAATTCAAAACGAATGCCTTGTTATTGCCATAAACTTAACAACTCGACTTCGAAAGGCAATAAAGTACCAATAATACAAAAAGTTGTATCGTTATTAAATAAAATTTTTTTAAAAAACGTCATCCTAAGCAGAACGCAATTTTGCTGAAATATCTCCATACAAAGTTGTCGTCATTATTCGAAACACGTAGGTGGGTTGTTATGATTCAACGTTACAATTTGCGGTAAAAATAGGGCACATAATAGAGGCATGGGAAAATATAAGCCTTATTTAGAACTTCTCTGAGCACTTTCAAATTTATTTACGGATCACATATTCTAAATGATATGCTTACTCTCTCACAGCCGCTTAGTGTAATCTTATAAAAGCAGGATATAGATTTACAAAAAGGACCAACTCTTATACAAACCCTGATAATAGTTGTGTTCAATGACTTTTTACTAAATACTAGCAACGAGAGAGTAAAAAGAAATTTTTCAAAATTGCTCTCAGAAATATTTAAAACAGTCAAAACTTTCAAGCAAATGTATTTTGTTATTGTAAACTTATTCCATAAATTTTTTTGAAAGCAATATGACAAAAAAACGGTTTGAATAATTGCTGATAGTAAAATTTTTACAATTAGAAACTATCAGAAACATTTTTGTTTCTAAACATATTACGCTCTTTTTTAGCTCTCTAGGTACTAATTCGTTGTGTACCTGAACACTTACTACCAATAATTATCGAAAATTATTGATAATTTTCTGTAAATGAACACACTAAATGTGTCTTGAGACTAAAAGGAATAAACCTCACACACAATTTTTAACTATTTTTGAAGAGGAAAAAATATTTTAGTTGAAAAGCTTAGATTTGAAAGAAAAAATCATTTTGAAGATGTTGAAGTATACTACTGCATTGAGGGCTACATACCCTTAAATGAATCTATTTTACAAAACTTAAAAACATGTTTTTTAAAGGACGTCCTTTATTTGTTTAACATCCCTCAACTTCTGCCTCAGAATTGTACTACATTTACTGATTTAGAATTTTTAATTTCATAGTTTGTAGTTGATATATTTTAAAATTTAGAACATTTTTAAAAAATTGCTCATATCGAAATTGAGGCTGAAATTTTGCATTGGAAACAAAAATTGAAAATTTATAAAGATCACCCAGAAAGAAAAGTGTGGCCCAGTTATTTATTCAAGGTTGCAAAAAACAGTTATCATTTTTATTTTAATGCCGGTCGGTAATGCTACGGCTGAAAAGAAATGTTTTACAATCGCCGTATAAAACATGGCTGAGATCAACCATGAGAGAAGGCAGGCTTATTTGCTTAGCAATGTTGCATATATGTACATAATGAAATGGTGTAAATAAGTTTCATAATAGTTCTTAGCTTTGTTTTAATATTTCGATTTTAAGACTTGTTATCATTTAAAAGCAATTCTTTAAATTCGTAAAAAACTTAGATTAACCCTGTTTTATGCTTATCCAGCCCAAATCCTTTTTTAATTTATTGCTAGTTTTTCCCTATGTTTCTTTTCGTAATGGCTGCAAATTTGCATTGACACTAATAGTTTGGTCAGTGATAACATTTTGATTTTAATAATTAAATGATTCACAAAAAAGAAATTAGTCCATTTAAATATTCCATGTTTGCATGTACATACATATCTGCATACTTACATAGAAAATAAGGATTTAATTTTTTATACCTGAAAAGGACTTTATACTGGGCAACCCAAATTCAAACAGTTTGTTGATGCATGCATGTATAGGATAAGAGCGTATTTTTATGTTTGTTTAACTGCTTTATAATACGTGTCCACACTACCATAATAATGACGATGTTTCTGATGGTTGGTTAGATTAGTCCCAGATATTTGTACTTATTCGTACATGCATGCATGCATGAATTCTACACATAGACATGAACGTTTGAAAGTATGTGTGTGTGCGCGCTTTTAAATAAACATTTAACTTTTTTCTATAATATTTATATACAAATGTAACTCAAACATTCATCTTTTATATAAATGAATTCTATTTTTTGGGTACACGAGGGTCAAGCGATCAATTTAGTTGAAAATTTAAAGGGAATAGTTTTAAAACGGCTGAAACAAGTTTTTAGTACCAAAAATATAAGACTGGATGAGTTGTTTTGTCAGGAATAATTCCTAAAAATTTCAAAGAATTATTTTACAAATTAAAGTGCATCAGTGGTCTAGATGGTACCGCGTAGTGTGCCATGATTAATGTTGCTGAAGGGACAACAGTTACAGAAGTTAAAAATATGTTCCTCGGTATTTCCATAGAAAATTTAACAGATCGTAAGGCAAAAAATCTATTCAATACGTGTTAAAATTCTTAATAAAACACATTTAACTTCGTTAACACGATAAACTTTTTAATGAAAATTCTTTGCAGAAAATTTTTTTGTTACCAAAATGGATAATGAGGAGCCTGTTTTGTTACACCTGTCGTCTATTAAAATTATAAGTAATGTAAGTAATTTCATCGTGTAAATTTAGTCTTGATCTTGTCCGTTATTGTGATTTTTTTATTATTTAACACATAAACACAGTTTATAAATAAATGAACTCCTCATGGGCTTATTTTATTATATTGGAGAAATTAGCATCATGATTTTAGGATGATTTTTCGTTTTCCTGTAAAATTTAAATAAAGCTTGTTGGGGTATTTTGGTTTCAGAAGCCGATATGTAAACGAAAGGAGTATAATGCGTTTGTACAAATAATTGTAAGCATGTCTGCCGGACGTATCTCCGTTCGACTGGCTGGATGTCTATGAATTCTTGTATTAAAAGTACAAGACGTGAAAAATTTTGCACAGGTGCGTTTTTTTTTCAAAGCCTTCGTACAAATATCCTGCTGGAGTTGGCATTTTCCCTATAACTTAGTTCCGGAAAATGTTTCCACTTGCTCAAAACTTGATGTTATCGGCCGTTAAAATTAATATTTTATTGATCTACTAGTTATTTCACATAATTGCTAATGTTCTACTAGAAAACGGTTTCCAGACTGAAAAGTATTGTGATCGTCGCATGATCTGCCGTTTGTCTTGAGCAATTCTTCCTCATGAAAATCAGATTCAATCCCTTTAGCAGTCAACCAATATTGCTACATATATAGATGAAAAAACAATTTTTTTGGAAATCGGGCTGTTTCCCATTCTTTCGCCCAAAGTAGACCTTTCTGGAAACACGTTATAAATGTTTTATAAAAAAGAAAATCAATTAACATAATTTTTTGCAGATGCTTCACATTTTTCCGTTGGTTCCATAAGGGATCTACTCCTAAAAGATCACCCAAACTTGCTATATTTTTAACATATGTTGAAATTTTGTATTAAATAGATTGTGATGTCGAGTATAATACGTTCGGTTTTGACCGACTACAACTTTCTTTTTTTTTTTGTTTGCCTTTGTTTTTGTTGAAAATTCAAACACAAGTGGTTCTGACGTTTTTGTTCGTAGAAACAGCAATCAAAAATAATTTTCGGGACGCAAACTCGTGCTGAAATGCTTACGTTTTCGTTTGAGTTGATTAACGCTCGACTTGTCGTGCTAAAAGCTTTTATTGAGGCAGAAGTCAGCTCTTTCTTGCTAAAAAACAACTCGAACGAAAATAAAAATTTCGTTCCCGAATTAAAACATTGTAATATAACTACTAAGAATCTTACTTTACCTGCAGAAAATTTTAAGATACATTCTGGCATTATTGTTCAAAATACTAAGCCCTCGGAATATGCATTTTTAACATTTTCAATCTCTATTATACTTCATGGGTATTTTTTATTAAAACAAAACTAAAATTTAAAATCCGTAACTGTTTTTTGAAATGCATTCTCCTCGGCTAGTGTCGGTAGAAAAACTTACTTTTTTTCATAAAGTTTCTGTCAATATTAATGGAAAGTATTATTTTCTTTTAAGTAAAAAAAATTAAGTAAAAACCAAAGACAAAATAATAGTAGCACAAATTTTCTACGATTTTAAAATTGAATTTATGTCTCTTTAGGACATAAAATGAAATGAGGAAATCATCATTTGTTAAGTGGCATGTCTGCTGCATATAAAAAAATTCAGAATAAGATATAACTTTGGATGTGGAAAAACACCAGGCCTTAACAAAAATTAATAAAAAGTTTTCAAGAATCAAACAAAGCTTCAGAAAATTTAACGTTTAATTATATCTCTTTTAAAATTAATTTATTACCTACAAATCGAACCGAAATAATAAATTTTTTAAGCAAAGTTTAAGACTTTTTCTTAATTAGTAAAATATTTGAAGCAAATAACCCTCGTCTTAAACCAGTTACACTCAAAAAATTATTTATATATAATCAAGTGGAAATCTATTTAAAATCACTGGATATTCATTTAAAAACCCTCCAACAAGATATACATTAAAATTAACAAAATTTTTCATTTAAATTCAGACATCAAAAAGTCAACTTACAAATTCGTCTAAAATTAACCAGATTTTCAGTCATTTACAGCAAAACACAACGTTTAAAAAAAAAATAACAAAGCTATATATTACTAAACAAATAACAGACGAAATTGACTTCAACCGCAAATCAGTATTTTTGTTTAGTTGAAGCTTTAAATAACCCTTCAAACCAGTTTAAAAAAAAATATTATTTTAAAATTAAACTGTTTTTTTCGTTTAAAAACAACTTTACGGAATAATTCCTAAATAACTTACAGTCAGTTACTGTAATAATTTTTTAGGTGTATTTTTATTCACAAACTTTTATCACAAATGGATGACCATAATAAATACATGTGCATTAGAGGTGAGCGATCCCGTGATTTTTAGGGAATATCGTTAATAGTGAATGCGATTTTAAAATCACCGGTTATTTAAACAGTGACAGTGATCACTGTTTAGCATTTTTCACTTCTTGTAAAAGAGTTATTTTAATCTCTCTTAAATTATTATACATAATGTTATCTTAAGCAGTGATTATACGATTTTAGTTCTTTTTAACGAACTCCTGAACAACGCATTGGAAAAATAATATAAATGATAAATAAGAATTAAAAATATTTATGAATAAGAAATATCAATTTTCAATAGGTATGTATGTACATAGTTACAAACAATATTCCATATTTATATTAATATTTTTAATTTACTTTAAACAAAATTTTTATAAAAAATTTAAATTTATACCTTTTGAGATAAGTTTTTAAGCTCCAATGGAGCATTGAGATAAAGCTTTAATTTAGAAAAGCAGCTTAAAATTCTTGTTAAATAGATTCCAAACATAAAAATATATAAAAATATGTAGTTGAAATCCATTGTAACAAAAACAAAAATCTAAAAAAAACAAATAACACAAATTAAGCTGTATTTGTATGTACATAACACAACTAAGTATAATATAACATTTGTGCTTTTTCTCGTTTAAACGCGTTCGTCGGTCATTTAGGACTTGTCCAGCTTTTGAAAATATTCTTTCGCATGGACCGGCGATCCTAATGCACAAAAATTTTCTTGAGCTATTTGAGAAAGATTTTGATATTTTTATTCTTTTTTACTTCACCAATCAAAAATATTTTTATTTCTTGATAATTGAAAGTTAAGTCCAAAACCCCTGAACATATAAACTAAAATTTCATTTCAGATAACGATTTATATATATCGCTTATTTACTCAAATGTCGTAATTCTAGAAATGCATTTTTGGCGTTAACGATTTAGAATTGTTTGTTATGCTATGTTTAATGTCGTATATAAGTTTCATATTAAAAATGTTTTTACTTATAACGTGTAAAAAAATGTTATTATTCGTTTCTATATACATACATAATGCGAGCAAACTAAAAACTTTATACGCATTTTTTTCGAAATATTTTTGTTGTACCTTTACAAAGATTTTCGCTTATCATGTAAAGTTCTATTTTTGTTGGCTGTGCTTTTTTCATTTTAGGTTACGATATGTGTTTAAAATAAATGTGTGTTTAAATCTGTTTTTGAATATTAATTCTTTAGCCGGCTCATATCTGAATTTAATCCGCCGTCGCGGACAAACAATGCTCGGCGCTGGTCTCTAACGGCACCTCTGTTGTAAAGTTTTTAACAGCACTTTGACAAACACACATACAAACACATAAGCCCTTTACTTCTTTTAAAGAACAAAAGCAGCAACATGATTTGTTAGCTATGACCAAATGTAAACATGAAGCACAAAAATGTTACTTTACATTTTGCAAAGTTTAACATAATAAGAGTAACATCGCAGGTAAAATTACTGCACAATATTTCAAAATGTTACTTTTAGTAACATAATAAATTAAAAGTAACACTTTAGTAGAAACAGTTACTTCACGGTTTATGTCACTGTCGTTACATGTCAAAATGTTACCAGTGATTTGCAAGTAACAGGTATAAAATCACAGGTACGGAAATATCACTCATCTCTATTGTGCATGTGTGTTTATAAAATAACACATATAAATATACACACACATTTAAACCATTTAAACACTAAATGTATTTTTATATGTTTGACAATATTTTGGCCTAGAATTTGTACAGATTTTGACGATTTAGTTTTCAGCTTTCAAACAACATCAAAAAGAAAATTGCTACAAACACATAAACTTATAGGCTTAGACAGAATACCAAATGACATTAGTTTGTCAACTCATACATATTAAATGTGGCAAACGTTTGTTTAGTTGTCCAAGGCTCTTTCGTCTAACTGCGCAAATTATAATGGTGCAACGTTTTAGGTACATATATATCCATGTATACATACATGTATGTATGTATGCAACTTTTTTTGTGCCTAACTATCTTCTTTATTTAATTTTATACAAACAGCATAGAAAAACTAAAAAGGGGAGAGAGGGATAGATATAAAATGAACAAACACACATAAGTTTTAAAAATCTAAAGTCTAATACATTCATCATACTTCTATTTATGCATATATTGCTACTAATAGGCCATGGACACAGAGTGTAGGCAATATTGAATTTTAAAAAGGTATTTCTATGTCCAACACGAGCTATGTGGCACAAGGAACACTTTCAAATAGTCATGAACTTTTATGGGAACATGAGGTATTACAAAATAACGATTAAGTGCTCGTATCCAAAAAAATTTTGTAAATTTAACAAGGTTTTTTGAACGAAATTTACCTTAATTATCAGTATCTGAAGTCTACTTTAAATTAAAATTGTATTTTCTTTTTATACGACTCTAAATAATAAAATCTTTAAGTTTTGTATGTACTAAAAAAAACTTAAGATTTTAACTTTCGTTTTTTTTCAAAACCTTTTTCAGTGGCGTAAAATACCCATGTTTTAAAATTATTAAAATCTCATTTAACAAAACAGAAAAACATAAAAATAACTGCAAACAAAATTGGCATTGCTGCTGTGTACTACGGAAAACTAATTATAGCAACAGCACTGCATAAATATAAAAAAACTGAAGGACAAATTTTCTCAAATAAATATTCAAATCAAATTTTTCACACACATGTTTGCATATTTTTTTTTTAGCTGAACTAATTTCTTTGAGAACGAGAAAAGTCTAAATTAGTCAAAATTATATCTGAATACCTTCTTAATTATAAAAGCTTTTAAAAAATATAACTTTTTAACAGAAAAATAATATTTTTTAATTAATTAATTAGCTTAACAAAAATGTTAGGATATTTAAAACTGACACACTTCTTATATACAAAAAAGCACATGCTGCTTAAATATGTCGACGATATCGATATCAATGGAAGATTATTGCGAGCATCAATTGACACCTTTGAAAAAGTCGAGAAGGAAACAGGTAGTGAAGATCTGGCCCTAAAGGAAATAAAACTAATATATAAGGCGATTCCTGTTAACAGAGATTACCGGCATCGCATGAATGATGGGCTGTGTGTGGTATATGGGCGACGTTAGCGTAGTGATGCGCATAACAACAAAAAGACTGCATTGGCTTGGTCGTGCTGTAGAAATAAGTAAACCTTATTTTTATTTTTATTTTTTGTATTTGCATTAAAAATTAAAAAATTTTTGACTATGTTATATACAGAAATAAATATACAGAAATATTAGTGTGCATGAAATGATTTTGCAGATCCTATTTCAGCTTATTATCATATGAAAAGTACTACCTACGCCCACTCAATAGATTTTGCAAATATTTTCAAGTAATTTTTTCTTAAAAATTGATATGCTTACAGGTGCTTTTAAAAGGAATTATGACTCTTTTGGAGCTTAATTTTTCATTGGGACCACTGTAGACATAGAAAAATATGTAGAGGTGACTTTTGTCCCCTTTTGTTTTGAATATGGATTTAATTTTAAAATAGTTTGATTCTTCAAAGTCTTATTACTTTGTGATACCATGAAAACTTAGGTTTACCAAACAATAAAGATCTGCCAAATATTTCCTGTTTATCCTCAATTGCCTAAAGCTTTCTTATAATTTTGCCAACAAATAAATGCGTAAATGTTTCTTAAATCACAATTTATAAATCAGATGTAAGCCTCTTAAGCAAAAATTTTTAGTCTTTACGAGCAAAAGACGGCATGCAAAAGAAGTAGTAAATGCATTAGTGTTTCTGGTAATAAACTGGTTCATAATAGGGTGAAACGTGCTTTAAATTAATATATGTAAGCGTGTAATTGACGAGCATGGATTCACGTTAAGGGAATTGGTTTCTCAGTAAAATAAGTGCTTAAAATGAATGAATATTTGATGCATCCGCATTTTTTTTTTTCATTGGCAAAAATTCCATTATAATTTTGTATAAACATCTAAATTGCTTAATTTTCTAAACAAACCCTATAAATTTTTTCAATAATGTTTTTTACAGTGCTACCAATTATTTGTTGTCAAGTGTTATAAATATTTTAAATATACGAAAAGCAGTAGCAAAAACAAATTAAAAATTGAAAATGTTGTTATTTGAAAGAATTAAATTTTTTTTTTTTTACTTTTGCCGTTTTTTCAATGACGGTTCTAAAATGGATACAGGCACGATTGCCAGGGTCTTTATCATGGGAAGAAAAATCCGATTGCCTACAGACTACCGTATTAATGTATTGTGCTTCAGGTGGAGACACTGCCCATTCAAAGGTTAACGGATTTTATAGTAGAACATGTTCCATAGGACCTCACTATAAAACGGGGGGCGCTTGGAGCCATAAAGGCGCATTGCGTCAGGTGTAGGCTAGTGAGAGACTGTAGAAGGGGGTTTGGTGGCATAATGAACACTTTCAACGTAAGACTTTTTTGGATTCTGGCACATAGTTGGCAATAAAATTGCTAACGGGCTCGCTTGCTGTGGCTCTGCCTTGAATTTCGTACATAAGCAAGAAACTGTGAAAAAACCATTGGGTAACAATTATTGGAAGATTATCACATTGACGCATGACGTGACAAATCTTCAGTAGGGGAACAGGAGTAGCTGCAATGTGATTAGGGCTATGCGGCCAAGGCTGAAGCAAGAGATACAAGGCTGCTAATGGACTTTGGAAAAAATGGAGAGGGGCTATAATTGGGGTCATAACTGGGAACAGCTCAATTAGGGCTAGGACGAGCAAGTGAGATAGTGACACTTCAAATTTACACCTTATTTTGTAGTTTTAACGAGTTTTTTGTAGCAAGGAAGGGCCAAAATGGCCAAGTTTGACGGCTCTTAATGGGTTAACTGCATATATATTTAATTAACAGTCTCCGACCAAGAGCGGCAGAATTTTATGTCGTGCTAAAGAGGCTCCATAAGCGCAATGTAGAACCTCTTACGTGGTGAGTGCATACCACCACTTAAAAAAGTGTCCCACAGTATAATGATTTTATATAACGAGTGACCAACAATAGAAGGAGTTATTATAAAGAAAAAAATCTTGGCACATATGTTTTGATTGATGAAGTATGAAAAAATCTAAAAATTTATCACTTCAGTGTCCCTTTCATATATATTTTTAAACTGAAAATTAACAGAACGCAAAGGAAAAAAAATGATATGTTATTAAAACTTTTTACAGACATGTTTTATGATCTGTTCAAATCTTCGAGCATTCAGAGCAACGATATGCCTACCTTGTGTCGTTTTTCAAAAAAAGCTAAGCAGAGCAAAAAAAATAAATATTCCTCTTTTAATTAAGCACTAATTCTTTAATTGAAAACAAAGAAAAAATTATAGCTTAATAAAATTTTTTTCATTTATTAGTTATGATATATTTCATTACTTGCCTAAATTTGTTTAACTCTAAGTTAAGGAAAAGCCAACCTCAAAAATAACTTTTAAAAAACAAGAAAAGATCAACAACTAACCATTTTTTTCTTTTTTAATTTGCAAACATAATTTAACTAATGAAATAAAATCAATCCTTATGATAAAATATGCCCTAGCGCTTCATAGCCTGTTCAAATTTCTATCAGTTCTGTGCAAGGATAGGGCTACTTTAACCATTTTTTTTAAATATAAAAATTTGGAACAAATAACCTGATAGATTAAATATAGTCAGATATATTCCCAAAATCGTCTGACAAATATTGGGCGGCTGCCTGATCAGTATCTGTGGGGGTGACTTATACGCAAATCCTGGTGGCTTAAGATCTTTAAAAACAGATAACGACGCGTCGCGACGTTAGGCTTTTAACCCATCAGCATAAAATAATCATTTACATCATAAGAAATCATAATCATTATTATTTTATATTTGGGGTATTCAAACGGTTATATTGTCTTAAAGTTTTAATATTTTACAATAGTTTAAAAAAATTGTTGTTGTGCTTAAAAGACAAGAGTTATATAATAATAAGGCTTTTTGAACTGTGTTTATTGTTTTGTAGAAACCTGAGCCGGACGGCCGAATTTCTTTAGTGAAGCCGTTGATATAATTAACAAGTCGCAGTCATTAATTTTAAAATAATTTTTAAATCACTTATTTTTCTGTTTTCTCCAGCAGCTGATTCAAATTTAAAATAGCACACTTAAATATGAGCGGATGCTCACAACAGAAGTATTTTTTCGTTTTATTTTTTTAAGACATATGACTTTATGACTACCTTGTGAATACCCTAATTGTTTGGAGTTTGCATTTAACGCATTTTACACGGACGGTTATGGAAATGTAGGGTAGGTACATCAAAAAAAAAATGAAAAAAATGAGAGGGTGCTGTCGCTTTGTCTCACATTGCAAGCAGGTGAAATATGATGTCAATAAATGAAGGCATTAAAAATACTTAGTGTGTACTCAGCATTTGTACGAATAAGTTAAATCAAAAAATTTTAAAACCAAGTTTGGCTCAATTTGACATTTCGTATTTAACAGTTTTTGTTGCTTGACACAAGTTAATTTATATATATGTATGTACAAAAATGTGTAAAAACTTTACCAGAAAACAAAGCAATAAATTGTTTGACAATAATTGATTAATGTGCTGACGATAATGATATTGTGTACATACAATACAAGGTAATAGTTGTAGTAATGTTGCTGTATGTATTGTCATTTAATACACCTGATAAATTTTGCAAAGATACAGAAATAAACATTCTGGGACCCTTACACTCGAATAAACATAAGTACATACATATGTATTTACAAGCCAAATAAGTAAAAGCATGTTAAAGGTATTCGCTGGCACTGAAGGTAATAATTAGATACAGAGGCACATAAAAGTCTACATAAGTAAAGGTAGTGCTACCCTAAGGAAAACCTGAAGACTTTTTTCTCTATGTCACCACTTTGGATACTTATTGAGGATTTAAGTGGCATTTTCAACAAAGCTTCTACAATTTATGTATGATTTAGTAAGAGTATTATGCCTTTTGCAAATACTTGTACCGCTCAAAAACAATTGTCTAAAACCCACTTTTAAGTAGACCGATCAACTAAGAATCACTTCCTGGGTTGAGAAAAGCATGTCCTGATGTCCATACAGCTTGATTACCATTAAATTTAGCTGAGATAAGCTTTTTGGAATAGAGATAAAGCCTATTGCTTGGGGTGATGATTCGTTAATTTTTTTGGATTAACCCCCGTACAAATGTTCTCGTGAAATGAGTATTTTAGGCCATAACTGCCCTAAATATGCTATGTCTTTAATAAACTTTGCAAATTAGGTTTAATCTTATGCCAGCAACAATTATACTTACTAAAGTGGCTTCTACAAAATGCTTGGTCAACTAGCTGCCCCTTGTTTATCCAATTTCTCACACCAAGTTTCGAAATGTTGTCCACCACTTGATCCCTCGATCGGACTTTTGGCCTCCTTTTTCTGCGTAATCTGTCACCAGATTCGCACTTTAATGACTTCCCAGCTGTAGCATCTTCATTTATTCGAACAATTTTACAACGCACACCTGTCCCTAAGTCTTCCGAAGAATTTTTCTCTTGCGCACTTAGGGCACTGCGTCATCTGCTTTTGCATGCTTCAGAGCTATATATAAGCACGGGTAGTATCAGTGTCTTGAAAAAACTGCTAACCTAGTTCAAAATGGCCTCTGTTGGAAAATGTTGTTCCTTTTTCTCTGAAAACTGATGTTGTTTGTTTTGATAATCACGATGGCGAGGTAGATAAAATCGTTGACTATTTTAGCGAGTTTTGTTTAAACTTCAACTGTCTGCCCAAGTCGTTTTGTGCGTTGATACCATCTGCATTTACTGCTGGATCCATTTTTTTATTCTTTTGTATCAATTTCAAAAGTCTTAGGTGCAATGTTATTACCATGATGTCGACATCGTTAGCGTAAACGAGTAACATGGGCTGTTTTCTGTATAGAGTGCAAGTTTTGATCCAATGTGATTCTCGTATAACCCTTTTAATCCAATTATGCAGAATATCAATATGATCGGTAAATTTTTGACATAGCCCTTATATAAACTGTCTTCCTAGAATAATCATTTTATTATATCTTTAAAAATTTTTTTAGGTGGGTTTAAAACTTTTTTGATGTAACTTTATTACGTTTTTTATCTCTTGTGTAACCAAATTTGAAGTACAATCCAAAATGAACAATCCATTTTTCCCCTGGGTCCCATTTAAGTCCACCGTCCGAAAATCACATTTAAACTTATAAGTTTAATAAATTAATAAATTCTTAAAGAATTATAATCATCATTTTAATATATTAACGCATGAAGACAATAAAAAATAAGTAGCAGTGTAGAGTATATATGGTCGGGCTTTGCCGACTGAAGCTTTCTAACTTTGTCTACTGATTTTTTGTTAAAAAAGACACCTGTTCTAAATTAGTATCGATTAGCCACACAGAAAAAGTGGCGACAGATATCAAGTAATTACAAAAAGTTATTAGTTGGTTGGTTATTTAAATTATTAACAATTTTTTTTTGTGGAGTCAGCTGTACTTGAATGTATTTTTAAATTACTCCATAAGTTTTTACAATCTCCAAAAATCAATCTGCAACGGCGGGTAATAAAAATATTGATTCTATTTACAATTTTAGTTGTTAGTGTCAATTCAACAAAAAAATAATTGTATTTACAATTTGGTTGTTAATATGACAATAAGTATGTCGTATTTTTTTTAAGAGAATCAGTAGTTACAGTGTCTGCATGTGCCCCCAAGAAGGTACCTTGTCAGCAGTTCTTGTATCAGTAGTGGATTTTCATTAGCACAAAAATGTTAAATTTTTCAGCAAAGGGCACTACATGGAGCATATTTAGTCAGTTGTACTGTTGACACCGTAAGAAGCGAACCACCACAGTTTAACTACTGACATTTTCTGCAGGGAAGGTATATTTGTACTTTATAAATTTACCTAAACATAAATATGTACATTTGTACATACAAACAAAGAAACTTATACATATCAAAATATAAATTTGTTTCTGACTTGACACAGCCTTTTATTGGCATCAGCAAGAAAAGAATTTAATACACATTTAATTGAAGAACTTTAAATACAGAGACAACAGTAGCAACAGCAACAACAACAAAATTAATTTTACCAAAAGTATGGTTTCTATAATTAATGAAGCTATTAAAAGACAAAATCTTTGAAAAGCAGAGAAACAAGCAGAAAAGTATGGCTAAAAAGGAGTAGGATTTGGTAAAGAGTTCTTTCAATTAATGCGTGTCTGGTATGCGTCACATAAAATGCGGTGACTGATATCTACTCACTTCTACGGTTATCAAACGAAATCGAAATAAATTAGTTAAGAGATAGTTAACAAAATTCAATTAAATTTAATAGACATATAAATTTATAAAAGACAAGTTAGTGGTAAGATGTCCTTTGTTTCAAATAATTTAAAACTAATCTATTTCAACTGGGTTCTTAAGTTATAGAGGTGTAAACAAATAAAAAAAAACAGGAGCGCTTTATTCGGCTGTGCAATTGTCTGATTCATCCTAGTTGCTTTGAATCCCTAAATATTCTTAGAAAATTACTTTGTGGCGCGTTTGTTTTTCAAAAAAGATCTTCTCGAAGTATCCCTTTTTGTATGATATTCTCTGTGCTCCTATCAAACTATTATTCTGTCAAAATTAACAAACACGTAATACATTGCAGAAAGTTCGAGATCTTAGGTCTGTCTACAAAATATTTCGTTTAAAAATTTTTATATAAATGATTCTTACTCCTATACATCTAATTTGTTTCTGTAGCAGGTTTAAAGTCAAAAATTTTAACCGTTTATCAGATCTGGCAAATGAAAAATTTTGCAAAACGGGTGCAACTTTGGGAGCCTACCCTAGCTCCTATCAAAAAAAAATTGTAATATTAACGCTAGTTTCTTCAAAGTATCCGTGTTTTGTGGCAACAGAGACCTATAAAGATATATAGGAATTTATGTTATTGCGTTTGTCCAACAAGAACTGGTTATTTTAGGTGTGCTTATATTTCATTTCTAGTAACCCGATTTTCTTTGTTTTCAAAAGCGTTCTGGCCAGCAATATTTTTGACATAACGGGGCCTGCCAAATTTTGTTTAGCTCCAAAGACTTGTTTTCAATAGGGGGACAAGAAGAATTCTAAACTGATATATACGCCTATCACCATGTGAAAAAACTTTTCAGATTTTTTTTGGGCTTACAACTTTACAGCTTTACGAAGAGGTTGACAGTATTGCTCATATGCAACAAAGGCTGTTAATTAAATAGAAGACATATTTTTTCATAGTTTTTATTACTGAATCTTCGCTCTTGGCGAACTAACAATAAGTATTCAAGTCTTAAAACTAGGTACTTAATATTAATCCAGCCAGTGCCAGACCTTAATTTAAGTTCTCATAATAGAATAAATAAGCTTCATATAAGTGCAATAGTATCCCTCCTTTTCAGACGGATGTGTCCACTATGTTGCAAGATGTTTCGAGCGAGCGGATTTGGATGTGTTTCCAGCTAATTTAAATACTTGTCCACATAATTAAGGATTTCGCGTTTAGCTAGGGGAACTTGTAGATCCTTGTGGATGTTGTTGTTCTTAGTATACCAAGGAACACCAGTTATCAATCTTAGGATTTTGTTTTGACGGCTTTGAATTTTTTCTATGTTGGATGCGGAAGCAATGCCCCATAATTGTATACCGTAGCACCAAATTGGTTTCGAAATCGACTTGTACAGTAACAGTTTACAATCAAGGCGAAGCACAGAGCTTCTGCCGATTAGCCAATGGATTTGTGTAGCTTTAAGTTTCATTTGCGTCAAATTTATATCTATATGTGTGACGATCCAGGTTAATGCCAAGATATTTCGTCTTAACCGCATATAGTGCTGTTGTTAATACGGATTGGGGAAGCATGTTTCTTTCGTTAAGTAAACGTCACGTGACTAAATTTTTGCTCAATAAATTTTATTTCCCATAACTTTGCCCATTTCTCTTCTTGGGTTACGTGTTGTTGCAGTTAGCTCGAAGCCTCTTTAGGGTCTTTATGAATACTAAGAAAAACGGTATCATCACCAAATGTAGACGTGTGCGGAAAACTGTTGGTTCGCATATCTGCCATGTAAAGCAAGTACAGCATTGGACCTAGTATACTCCCTTGAGGTACACCAGCCCCTTTTGGTTGGGAAAAACTTATTTGGTTTCCGTTTTTGATCATAAATTGTCGACCGATTATATATTTTCTAAGAGGTTGAATATATTAGCTGGAAGGTTTGGCTATAGTTTGCTTAACAGGCCTTCGTCCAATATTTTATCGAAAGCTTGAGAGACATCTATAAAAAGCTTGAAGCAGTACTTCTTTTTCATAAAGGTTTTTCTTATAACCTGCACCAGTCCGTGTGTTTGTTCGATTGTACTTTGTTGACTTCTTAAGCTAAATTGGTGATTTAAAATGCAGTTGTTGCCATTCAGGATCAAAGTCAGCTTATTTTCAAGAAGCTTTTCGAACAATTTTGACAAAGTTGGTAACAAACTTATAGGCCTATAAGACTCCTCCTTCGATCTTTACCAGGCTTAAGAATCATCTTTATTAAGGCAACTTTCCATATTGGCGGGAAATGTTCAAGTTGAATTAGTGCATTAAAAATAAAAGGAATATTTTTTTTAGCGGTAAAAGGTAGCTCTAAAAGCATTTTGTTGCCCTTATCAACGCCAGGAGCTTTTTTATCATTTAGGTTAACGATAGCCTCTACAACATCTGAAAATCGGAAACGTATTTCTATAGGACGTCTGGCAACAACAGGCGGTTATTCCCTCACGTCAGTGCATGTGTTGGGAGTGAACACATTCCTTAAATGACTTGCAAACAGATCGCATTTTTCATTGTCATATGACATATGATTCCTTCTATGACTGATATCATAATTAGTAAATGTTTTATATGAAAAAAAGACTTGTTTACCCCATTAATATGTGACGAGAGTGACCAATTTTGTTAACCATACAATAGAGAACCTTTTTTTAATAAAACCTATATTAGCAAAATTCTTACATAGGTTTCTCGGAATCACAAAAGGTAGATAAATACCTGGCAATTAAAATTGAAATAACTTTATGTAACCATGCCACATACTTGTATTGTTGGTTATTACAGATGCACTAAAAGAGCAATATAGCGCAAAGCGATCCAAAAAGAGGGCAAAATAACTTCCTTTTTTTAATCAATTGATTTACGTCTAAAAAAATTAAAGTGGTTGATATACATATACATAAATTACGCATATTTAATTATTAAACCTGTTGGTATGTTGTGAATCGCATTATAAAAAAAAAGAATTTGGAGTGAAGCAAATCTCGTCGAATTCGTTATTACAATAGGTACACTTTTTTCCTAGCATAAAGCACGAATCCATTAAAGCACAGGTCTTAAAAATAATTTTTTTATTCAATTCACACCTATAAAGCACTAACTAAAACAAAGTAATTAATGCAGAAGTGTATTAAGTACATAAAAGTGTAAAACTTGCGCGATTTTCCTTTATGTATTAATCCATTATCTCTGTTTTTTTCCAATATTCAAAGATGTACTAAAATAATGAATAAAGTACTATTTATTTATCTGAATTTCATACCTATAAATAAACGTAATCTCAAAATGTGCAATAAGCTGTTAAAAGTACCTTTTGTTAGACAAACTTATTGGCTTTTGGACTCAATCTGGGTTAACAATAACTGACTTAGTATTTATGACTCAATTTTTCAGTACCTATAAATAAATTAAATTGAACCTGATAACCCTTTTTCCAATTTTTTGGCAGACAAATTAACATTCGAATTATTTTTGGATTCATAATCCCTAATTGGATATTTCAAGACTTATAAGCCTAAAATAAAGGAACACGGTACTAAAAACGTAAAGGAATCACTTCTTAATTACACTTTTGAAAAAACTTTAAAACAATGACTTGCGGTCTTAATCTAGATCAATGGTTGCTATTTTGATTTTTGTAGACTATAATCCCTTTATATTATGTTCTTAAACTCATAACCTCAGAAACTGCAAAAACGTATCTTTAAAGTACCAGGGTTTAAAACTTCAAAAACGTGACAAACATTTATTTGAATTATGTTTCTATTTTATTGGTTAAAAAGTTACAAGGTAACCATAATAGTTATTCCTTTTAAAAAAAATATCAGACACGTGCCTGTTTATTTTTTTGATACAATTTCTTTATGTTTTGTTTCTATCGTGATTAGTTTTAGTTGAAAATGACAGCTATAAGAGTTTCTATATTTGACCCATTTTTGAATTCCCTTAGAGCCTCAGCTTGTCGAAATTGCATTCTTGTCACAGTCTTATAGTCGAAGCATTTTTAAACTTACATCTTTACCGTCATATCTGCTACATTCTTGCAGTGTCAGTTATCGTGCTTATCATGGTTATACGAAAACCTTCTAAGCTACAGCACACTTTGATATCATATGCTTTTTGAGTCACAATAAAAAATGTGAAAAAATTGGTCACAGCCGTTATAATACCAAAATATAAAAAATTATAAAACAAAATATCTTTAACCATGCTAAACAACTCAGAATCACTTTCTGAGTCAAGTAAAGCATTTACATTTATCATTTCGAAATGTTTTAAAACAGGTTGTTAACTGTTTTAGTCATTTACTTTTCGTAACCAAAAAAAAACCATTTAATGTTGTGAATAATCAATCTTTTAAATGAACAAAAAGCAGTGAAAAAATCAGCAACAATTACAAAAAAAAAGTTATTCGACACCCTCATCAAAAAATAATTAAAAAAGGATATGGGGGAAAACAAAGGAATTTCTGGTTATCGAATATTCAATAAAAACAGTTTTTTTATTTAACCTTATAAACGTAGTGGTTTTATTCTCATTTTTTTTCTCTTTTGCGCTTTTTGACACGCATCAATTGTGTGGTTAGTTGTTAGTTAATACCAGGTCTTTTCCACTTTCTACTTTATTTTTGTCTTTAACATGGATTTTTTTGTAAGTCATTTGATACTTATCATAATTACGCTCTGGAAAATTTCATCAATGGTTCATTGAAAATAGCGAGATATTAAGCAATTAAATGTGATTGACAGGGTGACAAGGATGTTTAGGCCGAGTTAATTTTTTGGTTTTTTATTCTTTTTAGTTTATCTGTCTTCATTGTAGAAAAAAACAGGAAAAACCTTAGAAATGTGCTTAATTGTTTTGAAAGACGCTCTATTGGCTTTTAAAGTACTCATTTTAAAGCTTTGATTTCTAGTATTATCATTTAATTATGTCGGGATTTTTTGGGTTATTGATGGATGAGTTTAAAAAAATTTTTATTTGATATTAATATTAGAGTTTTTTTCATTTTGTGATATGCCTAAAAAAGGACAAAAATATTTAGTCGGGTTAAAAGGCTTTAATTATTCGTCGTTCATTATGTTAAATTTATCTATTGAGAAGTTAAACAAATGTAACAGTATATCATTTAAGTTTTGGGCTTTGTCACATATAACAAACTTTAGAACAATTAAAGTTACGTTTTTAACAGAATTGAATTTCAAAAAAATTTCACTATACTTTTAAAAGCAGTAGAGCCGGATCCAGCAAAGCAGTCCGGGTAAAGGAAGTAAGTTTATAATAAATCTCTTGATCAATGATCTTTAAACGAAAACATTTAAAAAAATTAACAATAAATTTATTAAATATTTGGTATCAATATTTTTTGCAAAATTTTTCTTTAAAGAAAATGGAAAACTATTTTGCAGCTTATTCAATTTAATTTTTTTTCTATATTTTTAGCGTTTCTTTGACTTAGTGTCTAAATATAAAATATTTTTTAATAAAAAAAAAAACAAGCAATATATGCAATTTTGTAGGAAAAAATTCCCAACAAAACTTCAAATAAAGCAACTTAGTAACATAACTGACTAAGAAAAAATTGATTAGCACTATGGCATCAACATCAAATTTGCAACACTTGAATGCTGTCAAATTGCTGAGATGAATATGTTTGTACTCTTTCTTTACACCCTATGCAAAACATTGTATGCGTGCATGGCTGTGTGTGTGTATGCGTATAAGAATAAAATATAATAAACACAAGACTAGAAAGGAACACAAAAAAAAAACATACCAAACCTTACATCAATACGAAACAAACTACAAGAAGCTTGCATCAATACGAAAAAAAACTGCAAATAGAAAAAATTACATGCAGCATGTTATAAATGAACATTTAGTCTAAAGGAAACGGAAATAGAAAACCTGCCAAGGCAGCAAACTAAATCTAAACTTTCAAAATAGAAAAATAAATTTAAAAAACGAACAGAACAAAGGAATTTTTCAGACAATCGAGGAAAGGAGAAAAATACGCAAAGTAGCTTAATAACTTACACAACACTAACACCACCACTACAACTGCACAGATTGTTGTATTTTATAGAAACACAAAACATTTAAAATGCAGCTTTTATAATGTTGCCATGTGTGAATATGCAGACATATGATGTACTTGTATATCAGAAGAATAAGCAACATGCATGACATTGGTAACAAATATGCTGTAGCAGCATAAAAATATTGCAAACACATTGACTGCTGACAAATAGTAACGCTTCTCAATTCATCACAAAAACAACAAAAATTCACACACCAACTCACACACTTGCAGAGACATAAAAACTCTTTTTATTTATGAGTGAGTGTTTTTTCAGGGAATGCACACATGTATATTACATCTTTAATATGGGTGCGTTCATTTTTGCATCCTTTCTAAGTAATTGTGAACGACTAAACTATGTATATGGTCAATTCAACTGTAATGGGACCATAGCACTAACATATTTAGTTATGCATATCTAAAAAATTTATAATTTTATTATTAAACAAGTAATTGGCTCGGGCCAATGTACACTTCACATAACATGAAGTCTGCTGTAAACTTTCAATTAAATATGAACATTATAACCAACTTCTTTTGAACCAGGCTTAGAGTCGAGGTATAACATTGTCAAGATTATATAAAATAAGTCTTGAGCTTATCAACTTTTGTTTATCCAAATTGTGAAGATTTAAACTAAAATATCTCAAGTCAGGTTTAAATTCGATATTTGTTACACACTTGAGCAATTTTTTTTTTCGTATCAAAAATCTCATAAAATTAGTTAATTTTTATGGGGCTGCAATTTTCCGTTCTCCTACCCAACCAATTTGTTTTAAATGTAGATATTATAGCACAATTACATTTTTGCAGGTTTTATTAAATATTTTTTCCATTTGGGCTGTTTAATGAAGAATCGCCTTTGTAATTTGGAAAATGTTTTTTTGTTTCTCCTGTAAAATTTTGAAAGATGAATTTTCGTAGTTTTGCAGTTCGGCTTACGATATGTAAGAGCGAGGGTTGGCCAAATTTTTTTTTCATTTTATTATTGAATCGTTATTTTCGTAACAATAATTACTCAAATTTTTGAAATAACTTATATTAGTTCAGCCAGTGTCAGACTACTTTTAATTTATTGAATTTAAATTTGCATTTATTCCTACAGTTTCATCAAAGGGCAAGAGTGTCATTCTTTTTTAACCACAGTGACTGCCATGTTATAAAATATTTCTAGCCAGTGGATTTTAATGTTGCTCCAGCTTAACGATGGATAAAACTATTGGAACTATAAAATTTATCAGAGAACGTTAGTTTCCATTTGTAGGATTTTGCTGTGATGTGGTTGAGTTTGTTTATACTTGTCAGGAACAGTGTGCTGTAATTGTATCTGATGACACAAAATTTGTCTCCAAAAAATAAGTCTAGGTTGCTTTCAGTGTGATGACTAAGTATTTTACCTTTAATTGTTGATGCAACATCTGGGTATTGACTGGGGAGCCCGCTTCTGCGTATGGTCACATGAGTGTACTTTTGGTTATTTATTTTATTTCCATTCCTTTATTGGGATAATATGATACCGTGTAGTTGGTTTAAAGCCTCTTAAATATTTTTATGTGGAACTTAACAAACAGCAGTCCTTGACGGGTTTATTGAGCTGTTATTGGCATGTTTGATGTTAAGTGTAAGTACAGAACTGGGTCTAATTAGAACAATACCTTGGGATATGTAAGTTGTAATTGGTTAAAGATCATAAACTGTTGGCCGTTTAGATATTTACCTTTCTTTAAGATCATACAGATTCACTTGCAAATTCAACTTTAGTAAGGTTAACAGGTTTTCATTTCATAATTTGTCAAAAGCCAAAAAATCCAGCAAAAGGAATCCTTTTTTTCAAAGTTTTTCTGTAACATGTGCCAATTTGGCTTACCGAAAAATTACACTTCTTCGTAATTTCTTGTCCAAGGCCCTTCTAAATTAAGCAGGCGTGGTTTTGTGATGGCTGTTCTTTTAGAACTTTTGGCTGACCGGGATATGGAAAACTTTGTTTGGTGAGTCCTATTTAGACCGTCCCGATGTTCCTTAAGTGATTCTGTTCTATGTGTCTCCAGCAATTTTCTTAGTTGGTCTGTGCCTTCCTTCAGCTTAGTTTTAAGTTGGGCGACCTTCACTTTAGCCAATTTCTTTTTAGGTTTTTCTCTTCTTAGACAAAATTTTCCACATCTAACAAAAACTCTGTCGTAAATTGCCTGGCGATTAAAAAAAAGCTTTTTTTAAGGCTTTTTCGATATTCTTCCTAAGGATAAATTATGTTTGGCTTTAATTTAATAGGCATGGGATGGATTTGGTTTTGACCTAAAATCACTTCCTGAGTCGACTAATAAAAATCCATCTATTTATCCGTCCGGCTATCTTTGTAATATTTTAATAAAATTTGTGGCAGATAAATTGTTTGGCATTGTGAATAAGCCTGTTTTTGTAGTGATGATCGTTCCCTTTTTTTGCATAGCCTTCAAACAAATATCCTTACGGAATAAGCACAAAGATATTAACACATGCACACAATGTAAATAAATTACTGTGTAGAGTACAATATGATTGTGGTTGTTCCTACTATTACATTCTTTTATGTTTTTATTTCTATATATCACAACTATACCTTTACGATTAATCATTCTCTACAAATAATAGAGGAATATATTGCTTACCATAACGGCTACCTGTTCTAACTTATCGATCGAGCTTATGACTTTGTTTCGATCCTCGTACTTTTAATATAATTTCAATCTTCTTATAAATCGGTACATCTAACGTATGTGTGTGTATGGTTAGACGAATGTGAATGTGTCAAATATGAACATCCGCTAAACAATATGTTATTTCCATATTTTGTAAGAGTAAAAAACATAGTACAGAAGTTACTGTGGCAACTTCGAAGCACACATCCAAACATGAACACAAAGGAGTTAAGATTCAATTCAAATTACAATGAATTTTTGTACTTTTTAAAATTTTCTTTTAGCTCCTTATTTCTTTTTTAAGTTTAAAATACAAATTGTTTGCCAATTGTTTACAAATTGTTTTGATAGTTTTATAGATACGTTTCTACTGAACGCATAGATCAAATGTCAAAGTAAAAATATTGCGCTTATTTAACATGAACATTCATAGTTGTTTTTCATTTAAAGAGTAATTCCTTGCGAGTGTTTGTGAGAAGCAGTATATCACACTTTGAAATGTAACATCAAACCAATATTTTTATTTATGAGTTTTAGTGAAATATTGGCAATATCATTGTTTTTTATTAATATTTTTCTATCTGGGGCTGTTTGATAAAAGAGTATTTATAAAAAATAAATAGTTACTTAAGTGGTTTTAATTATATTTAGGGCTACTCCTCCCCTGCTCCTATTCTACCAATTTTTTTTTAAAATATCGACATGGTTGTACGATTACTTTTTGTAGAACATTTCTAGTCGATATCTGAGATAGAGTTTATTGAAACATTAATAAAAAATTGTTTATTTGTATGGGGGTGCCCTCTCCATGCTCCAACGCAATTAATTTTTCTTTTGCAAAGTTTTTTTGAATTGTTTTTGTGCGAATCTATTTTGCTCCAGAAACTTGATTTCAATAGACACACAGATGGGCAGACGCGCGACTTCCTTATCGATAAGAATTAAGAATATATATTCTTAATGTCGCAAGTGCATATTGAAGAAACTACAAATGGAATTCCAAACTGATGTATACCCTTATCACTATGTGACATACTGGCCGCATACTGTCGAACTACAATGTGTGTAAAGAGGTATTTAAGATACCTTCCTTCCCCCTGCACAGATTATAAGAGTGATAATACTTAAGCTGCCTACTGTCAACTAACAATGTATATCATGATATAATTAATCAGGTATACTCGTTCCTGCAACAACTACAAATTAGAGCCAAAGTATCAAACAACCGCTCAAAATAAAAAACGATGTGTAGTAATTTTAGTTATTTCATTTTCACAGGGAGAACATAATGTTTTTTAACTGCCAACGAATTCCAAACAAAAAAAATGCAGAAAAAAAGTTTAGTTGTGTACTTGCGCGTACCTACCGAATGTAAACAAACAAAAACAACTAATTTTGACATTTTGGCTCTAATCTGCTGGGCCGACGAGACAACCTGGTTATTTGTATCATGATGTATATCAGGCAGTATAGAGCGTTTGTATCCGTTGATTGACATTTAAAAATTTCGCTAACTTTGTGGACAAGTAGAAGAGGCTCACTCCACAAATGCAGCAAAGCATTTGAAAATGTATGCTAAGTCTGTATAAAAGATCGTGTGCATTACTGCCTTGCTTGTGTACTCGGTTCATCGAGCAAGGTTTTTTTTCCGCCATTTTACTAAACATTAGCATATTTTGCAGTCGTAAAGTAGAGACGCCGCAAAATGGTTATGAAAAATAATCCGGTAAATCATCGATTACTGTGACGATAAGAAAGTTACGTAAAATTTTAAGGAGAAACTATTTGCAAACAACACGCCCTGTTTACCGTATAGTGAATGATTTTGAAGTAAAAGAGATAGGCCCAAGCATGGACCACAACGTACTGCATTTAAAACAATACATCAACTCTTTAAAGAATAACTTTGGCCGCAATTTTGTGCAAGGTTTTTCATTTGTTTCCATTTAAGATTTAGTTGACACAAGGGCTTCTTCCAGAAGACCATTTACACCGCCGCACATATGCCTATACGATTTTACAGCTTGCCCATCACAAACTCGATTTTCATGAAAAAATCATAGTGAGTGACGACGCATATTTTCGTTTAAATGGATATGTGAATAAACGTAATAGTCGTTACTGGGCATTGAAAACCTTTAAACTGTTCATTAGTCCCCTTTTCATCCATTAAAAGTGACAGTCTGGTGAGCGGCGTCAATGGGTAGCGATATCGTGATATGATTAAAAAGTTTTTACTGCCACTACTGCATGCTTTGGGCTTGTTTAACATGTGGTATCAACAAGACGGTGCCACATCGCATACAGCCAATATTACAATTACCTCTTCCACAACAAGTTATTTCAAGAAATGGTGATGTTGATTGGCCTCCACGGTCGCGTTGCGTTTCGTTCGCTTTACAAAAATTTTCTGAGTGTTATTTCAGTATAAACAAGTTATTGGACTTTACTTAAAAAGTTTATTAATGAACCTAACATTTATATCAGGCTACATATATGACCACTTTTTATTTTCATGATAAAAATTCATATATTTTATTTTAGAGTTTTGTGCTCTTGTTTGAAATAATTTTACATTTTGAATTTAGGATTCAAATATTAATAATAATTCTATTAAATTTAGTTATTACTTAAACTCAGACATCAAAAAATGAACTGACATATTCGTCTAAAATTAACTAGATTTTCTGTCATTTACATTAAACACAATGTAAAAGGAAAATAAGAAAAATAACAAATTTAAATATTATTAAAAAATAACTGACAAAATTAACTGCAACTAAAAATCAGTATTTTTGAGCAGTTGGAGCTTTGAATAACCCTTGAAATCAGTGTAAAAAAAATATTGTATTAAAATTTAACTGTTTTTTCCGTTAAAAACAACTTTACGAAATACTTCCTAAATAACTTACAGTCAGCTACTGTAATAATTTTTTAAGTGTACGCCATTCTGATTCAAATTACCTAAAATGTCGAAACTTTACCTTTGCTAAATATTGAACCTAACCTTAACTAACTTATAATTTTTAATTATTTAATTAGCAATATCATTCTCAATCAATTTTTGTAAGCAAAGTGAATCCAAGCAACATTAATAACTAGATTTTTTTCATGGGAACGATAACCAAGATAAAGGCGCGTAAGTGATCACTACCAACACGTGCACTGACGTGAGAAAATTACCGCCTATTGTTGCTAGACGTCCTAAAGAAATACGTTTCCGATTTTCAGATGTTGTAGAGGCTATCATTAACCTAAATAATAAAAAAAGCTTCTGGCGTTGATACGGGCAACAAATTGCTTTTAGAGCTACCTTTTACCGCTAAAAAAAAATTATTCCTTTTATTTTTAAACCCATAATTGGGCTTGAACATCTCCCGCCAATATGGAAAGTTGCCTTAGTAAAGATGATTCCTAAGCCTGGTAAAGATCCTTTAAAGGTGAATTCTTATAGCCCAATAAGTTTGTTACCAACTTTGTCAAAATTGTTCGAAAAACTCTTTAAAAAGACGTTGACTCCGATCATGAATGGCAACAACAGCATTCCAAATCACTAATTTGGGCTTACAAGTCAACATAGTGCAATCGAACAAACTTACAGGTTGGTACAGGTTATAAGAAAAGCCTTTGAGGAAAAGATATAATGATCCGCACTATTTATCGATGTCTCGCAAGCTTTCGACAAAGTATGGCACGAAGGCCTGTTAAACAAACTAAAGCTAAACCTTCCAGCTAATATTTTCAACTTATTAGAAAAGAACATAACTGGTCGACAATTTATGATCAAAGAGGAAAGCCAAATAAGTTTTTCCAAACGAATAGGGGCTGGTGTACCTCAGGGGATTATACTTGGTCCAATTCTGTACATGCCTTACACCGCAAATATGCCAACCAACAGTTTTACGCGCACGTCTACATTTGCTGATGATACCGCTATTCTCAGTATTCGAGCATACTGCAACAACACGTAACCTAAGTAGAGAAACTGGCAAAGTTATGGGGATTAAAAATAAATGAGCGAAAATGTACTCACGTAGCGTTTACTTTACGCAAAGAATCATGTTTCCTCAATCCGTATTAACAACCATATAGTGCTCAAACGTTTTGAGGCGAAATATTTTGGCATTCACCTGGATCGTCGCCTTACATGGAAGACACATATAGATGCGAAGTTGACGCAAATGACGGCAGAAACTCCGTGCGTCGTCTTTATTATAATCTTCTACCCTACAAATCGATTTTGAAACCAAATCGGTGCAAGGTATACAATTATGAGGCACTGCTTCCGCATCCCACGTAGAACAAACTCTACGCCATCAAAATAAAATTCTAAAAATAATAACTGGTGCTTCTTGGTATATTAAAAACAGCAACATCCACAAGAATCTACAAGTTCCACTGGTTAAATGCGAAATCCTGAACTATATGGAAAAGTATTTAAGAAAGCTGCAAACTCTCCCGAATCTGCTCGCTCAGACATATTGCAACATAGTGGAAACACCCGTCTGAAAAGGAAGGATACTATTGCGCTTATATAAAGCTTATAAATTAATATGAGAACTTAAATTTTAGTCTGGCATTGGCTGGACTTATATTAAATACTTAGTTTTAAGATTTGAATACTTATTGCTAGTTCGTCAAACGCGAAAATTGAATAATAGAAACAATGGTGAAAAACAATTAAAAAATTGTTCGAATTATTTTACTTTCTCTACTGGTATGAGGAGTAAGTTTTTCGATTACGTGTTTTGATACGGGTTTAGAACGTTTAAGCCCAATCTAGAGTTGAAAGAAAAACCTTTTTAATCATACTCCTTGATCGTTTTTTTGATTAGTTCTCTATTTTTGAAGATTTTTATTATTCGACAAAATTACCGGTGCGTAACAATCTTGAGCTTTAATGTATTGATGGCATTCGAAAAACTACGTAACAGTTTTGGTTTCTGCCTTAGAATCAATATATATTCTTAAGTAAAACGGCTTATTAAAAAAACGCTTAATTTGAAAGAGCGCTACCATCAAACTTAGTTAATTATTACCATTTGATTTTTTTACATAGAAATATAATAACAAAAATAATTAAATTCAAACCCTGCCATCATAAAAAATTATTTAAAAGCCAATTAATTTGTAACATTTTTAAAATGCAGCAATGTCAGGCAAAAGGGATCAGTTGTGCGTACAACAACATAATTATAATGAAAGAATAAATTTTTAAGATTATTTTAAAATTCCCTCACCCCTTAAATATACAAAACTTTTTCAGCCTTTTTAGAAAAAAAAACACATATAATATTAACATTTAATTTTAAACTTTTGAATATTAAATGAAACCTAAGCTCAAATAAACAAAAGGGTGGAAACAAATTAAAACGCTAAAGTTTGTTTTTTGTTTGAAGAGAAACATTTTAAGTAAATATTTGTAAGAAGTTTATTAATCAGTGACAATGGCTGCATAATAAGCAAATTTAATGTTAATATGTTGTTTTATAAAGTAAATAACGAATAATATTTAATTTTAATAAATATATAATTAAAGTTTTGTATCTCTTTTTAATTTTAATCAGCCTAAGCCAATCATTGCTTTTTTTAAGAGCTGTTTGTATAAAACCAACGATATTTTGGGTTTTAAATAAAAGATGTTAATAATTTGATGAGCAAAGACTACAATACAATTTTTTTATTTTGTTTTTTAATTAACTATTAAGGAATATATTATATGGGAAGAAATTGTCTTCCTGTTAATTGGGGAAGATTTTAAACAGATCACATGCTGAATTGTATTTTACTCAAAGCAATGAGCAATAAAATATATCAATGTTTGATATATGTATTTTATTGCACATATTTTAACGAACACTAGAAATGTCATCTTGACCAGAAATTTTCCGAGTGATTTATGTAAAGCGAAAATGGGCTACAGATGAGATTTTGCAACGTTTATTTCCCTACATAAAAAGCAATCACTATCAACATTTTTGGGTAAAAAAAATTAGTTTTTCTACCCAGGTTTTTAAGTTATTGATTTTAAATTGCTTAAATTAAAAATTATTCATTGTAAATTTAAAATAAAAATAAACAACAACTTGTAATGGCTTACTTGTTAAAAACATGCGATGGAAGCTTTCGTAAAGCTATATTTACACCATCTAAGTTCTCAGCTGGGTGAAACATTTAAGACTCACACCATTAGTGTAATAACCAATCTAACTTTATTTGTTAACAATTTCGTCTGATATCAGTTGAAAATAAAACGTATTCTATTTTTAAATTTGTTAACGTCTGAATTTTAACTGACAGTTTTTAAAAGTTATCGGATTAAATGCTTTTTGTAGTATTTCCATATATGTACATTATACCAGTTTTTTAGTCGAATAGAGAAAAACACAACCCTGCATTTGTTTTTGCTTGCTTTTTTCACAAATAAAAAATTAAAAAATATTTTCTCCGAACATTGGAAATTTTTAAAAGCTGGTAATAATTTTGCATAATAATGGCAACAAAAAAAGTAAGTTTGATAATTATAAATACGTAATATATGCATTTGTAAATTTTTATATGGATCTATTTTCTATATAGTAGTTTATTAAGTGAACTAGAGAGGAAGTTTTAATGCTTGTGCATCTACATATATGAAGCTGAACCTTTATTGCACGATTTAACGAGCCCATCTTACAAAAATAGGACACCTCGGGTTGATTGCCTTAAAAGGATTGCAGACAAATTTAAAGCAAAAAATCGAAATATTAATGGTGCAGATATCAAAAATAAGGTAAGCCCTCTTCGAGGCCAGTTTTCGAATGAAATTTTAAAAATGAAAAAAACATATTACAAGAATGGCATGGGAGCGGATGAGAGAAAGGAGCCATATTGGTTTCAACGCCTTCAATTTTTGGAAAAACATCTTCGACCTCGACAGTCGGAATCAAGTGTTTTGGTAAGTTTAACTAAAATTATAAATGTTACTTACACTGGCTCACAGCTTATTTTATGCAGTGCAATATTTTGTTTTTGAAGCCCTATAAAAACACAACCAACGGGAATTTTGAAAAAAATTTGATGTCATTTAAAAGAGAAAACGTGGTTGTTTAACAAACGAAAATCACATATTGCAAAAATTTTTATTTTAACTACTTAAAAGTATAAAAACAGAAAATACCCAAATATTTATCTCACAGCTTATTTTATGCAGTAAATTTCTACTGTAACAGTACCTTAATGCAGTGTTGTTCGTTTTTTTCGTGTTTCGTATTTCTATTTCTAGGCATGTTTTATTGTGGAATTTTTAGTCTTATTGTGTTACATCAAGTCTCGACTTGCAAAAATTCAAGTGAGTCCGCATACAACATTACAACAAAGGGAATTGGTTTTAAACCACTTTAAAAATGGCCATTTACAGCGATAATTAGCAGAAATGGTAAATATAAATGCTTCCACAGTCCAAAAAATCATTAAGCGTTTCATCCACGAAAATCGCGTCCATAAAAAAGGCAGAAAGGCACCTAAAAAAATTTTTAGTGAGCAGAACGAGCGATATATTTTGAGGAAAATAAAGGCGAACTCAAAGCTTTTGGCTCCAAAGCTGGCCTCAGAGGCTGCACCTGACCTTGGCAAACAATGCTGCGTCGAAACTGTTCGCCGTGTCCTGCGCTTACATAGTGTTCTTGACCATGTTTCACGCAAGAAACAGTTTATAAGCCCAAAGAATAAATTTTGTACACTAAATTTCGCCAAAGAACATGTTTCCGAGGAATCTGCGTTTTGGAATTCGGTCATATTCGCTGATGATATAATAGATATACGAATATGACCGAATTCCAAAACGCAGATTCCTCGGAAACATGTTCTTTGGCGAAATTTAGTGTACAAAATTTATTCTTTGGGCTTATAAACTGTTTCTTGCGTGAAACATGGTCAAGAACACTATGTAAGCGCAGGACACGGCGAACAGTTTCGACGCAGCATTGTTTGCCAAGGTCAGGTGCAGCCTCTGAGGCCAGCTTTGGAGCCAAAAGCTTTGAGTTCGCCTTTATTTTCCTCAAAATATATCGCTCGTTCTGCTCACTAAAAATTTTTTTAGGTGCCTTTCTGCCTTTTTTATGGACGCGATTTTCGTGGATGAAACGCTTAATAATTTTTTGGACTGTGGAAGCATTTATATTTACCATTTCTGCTAATTATCGCTGTAAATGGCCATTTTTAAAGTGGTTTAAAACCAATTCCCTTTGTTGTAATGTTGTATGCGGACTCACTTGAATTTTTGCAAGTCGAGACTTGATGTAACACAATAAGACTAAAAATTCCACAATAAAACATTCCTAGAAATAGAAATACGAAACACGAAAAAAACGAACAACACTGCATTAAGGTACTGTTACAGTAGAAATTTACTGCATAAAATAAGCTGTGAGATAAATATTTGAGTATTTTCTGTTTTTATACTTTTAAGCAGTTAAAATAAAAATTTTTGCAATATGTGATTTTCGTTTGTTAAACAACAACGTTTTCTCTTTTAAATGACATTAAATTTTTTTTCAAAATTCCCGTTGGTTGTGTTTTTATAGGGCTTCAAAAACAAAATATTGCACTGCATAAAATAAGCTGTGAGCCAGTGTATTTTGAATTATTTTGCCTAAGTTTTACGTTTTCCTCTGTTTACATGTTAGTTGCTTAGTGAAGATGATACTACAGTATCTGAGGACTCGTTTTTGGGGCCTCTAAATCCAAAACGACCTTGAAATGAGGAAATATCAGCAGACCATCGTCCAGAATTGCTTAAACTGGCTAGATGCTTTGAACAAGCCGCAAGAAGCAAAATTCTTGAATTCTATAGAAGCATTTGGAGAATTTGTTAAATCACAAGCTGACACCTTTCCCAAGGAACAGCAGTGTAATTTGTTTCAACAAGTCATTACCCTAATTTTTAAATAAAAGAACTTTAATTAACAAAATTGTCTTCATTTTTTTTTATTTATGAATAGTAGTTTGTAAAAAAAACACATATATAACCTTACTGCATTAAAAGTTAAATTCTTTAATCGCTTTGTTCTGCCAAGGTACGACACCATGGTTATTAAAAAAATTAGTAAAGTTTAAACGAACTTCCATTGGACCTACGGCAGTTCTATTTCCTACCGATTGCAGTCCTACTAAGCTCTAACTGGTTCTTCGCCATTCGCCTTCAGTAAACTCTACCCTTTTTACATCTTCGTTTCTATTGATACAAATCCTGGTCTTCAGTTTTTACAAAATTGTGTAGCACACACCAAGATCTATTGTTGTCATTAGAATCCTAAATTTATTTGACAATATGCCAAATGCATTCTCGACAACCCGTCTGGCACGGCCTAATCTGTAGTTAAACCGTTTATTGAGATTGCATGTTCTTTGACGGTGAGACTTCGCTATACGATGTGTTAGTTTAAATGCATCATCAGGTACAATTACGTATGGAATTTTGTCTTCAATCCCTGGTAAAAAGGTGTTGTCCGAGAAATCAAGTGCATTCTCCTCTATTGCTTTATAATAATGTACAAAAATAAATACATGTATTTATCGAAAGAACAACTATTTAGTGGTGCTAGATTTGAATGTAAATTATATACATACGTACGTATATACCTCTTTGCAACTCGATTTTAACATAACTATAGCATTAACAGCCTCAGGCACAAATTTAGAAATGGCAGGCTGCGAAACTCTAAATGCGACAGATAAGGATGAGTATGACTCACCTGTTGCCAAAAAACGCAATGTGATCAGCAGACTATCATCAAGCATAATTGAGATTTTTTATTTTTATTCAAAAAATTAGTTCTCGTGTTTCTTACCGATGATGGGCTCATTCTTTTGAAATTTCTAAATGTGTCCTCGTCTTCATATTCATAGAGTACAAGTACTGCCAAGTCCTTTCCTTCTGCCCGACGTAAACGCCAGTTTCGACTCCACATAGCGCGCTTTTTATATTTCCGTTTTTTCTTTATTTCGTTTGTGCTTTTACTTTCCAATTGAATTTCATCTCCAATAATAGCAACAATAATTTTCACTGCGTTTGTTTTATTCATTATTTTTTTATTAAAAACTTAAAATTAGCCGGCTCAAACTAATTTCTTAGATGTAATGTAATATTGAAAATGAGAAAGTCACATTGTTTTTTGACACTCATAAAAATTTAAACTTATTTTTTTGACACTTAACTCAGATGAAACTTAGGTAGTGTAAATATAGCTTAAGAAATTACTAAACTGTGTCGGGAACTTTAAATTTCTGGCTTCAGTACTAATGCAATTGTTCATGAAAATTGTAGAAATCTTCGAATGATGGTGCATCTGTCTCTTAATATCATATGTATCTTTAAATCGTTATTAAACAAATAAATCATCTTTCTTTGTTATTTAAAACAAACGTGCGTACACAGCTAAAATATCTGACCTTTCGATTTAATTAAACCTATGAGCTATAAAGCAAATTGACAGCGGCGTTTTAAAAATCTTTGTTTGCTCTCAATTTTTGTATGCAAAACCATGATAAGAATTTCATAAAAAGAAAACAAACAATCGGACAATATCAACAAAAAAAAACAACAACAATAAGCTTTGTAACGTTTTGTTTGCAACAAATAAATCAAGGCTTATCGCAATGGTATAAACCACAAAGACATGACAAAAACAAGAAAAGAGAACGAAAATCAGGCAGCGATGAGAATAAATATTAAACATAAGAACAACAAATAAAGTCATACAACATGCGTTTCCAAAACCAAATGGTAGGAGAGAAAAAAAATTAAATTTAAATAAGAAGGAATTTAAAAACAGCAGCTAAAGGCCATCAACTACAAGCCTTACCAAAGCCATATTGCCACAACCAGAGCAAACGGGCGAGGCATACGGTTGGTTTATATCAGTTTGGTATGGATAAAAAAGCTTTGGCGTGATCATAAAGCAAAAACGCAACCATAAAGCAAAGAATAAAACTGCCACTCGCTATATGTACATACCAAAAATAAACCAAGTAGTTTTTACTTAAATCAAGCCGTAGCGGTGTTAAAAGTACTGCGAGTACGGATTTCCTTAGCCCAAGTACGGACTTTTTCTAATCGGGAACGATTTTTCTAGTACAAATTTCTTGCTTCTAGCCACACTTAAGTCGAAAAGGGATTGTTTAAGTTTAAAAATATAGATATGTATAATTGTAAATGGGATTAATCCAAATATTAAAACTATTTTTTTTTGGCCAACGGAGCTTTATTAAAGAAGAAGAGTTTTATAATTTGTTTTAATTTTATACATATTTAATATGTATTTATAATTTGAAAATTTTTTTTCTGTACTTGCCGTAGCTGGAATTTAAGCCTGGAACTCTTTGAACGGCAATACCAGCGCGCTACCATCTAGCCCACCGTGTTTATACCCAGCAATAACTTTACTTACAAAATAAGTAAAAAAGTAAGTAGAATTATCGTTAAGCACTTCTAACAATTCGACTGTAAAAAGTACTTAATTTTGTTCGCGAAGTGCCAAAACGAATCCGATATTATTTTTGTAGCCATACCCCAAAAAGTAAGTACTTGTATTTTAAATGATGTAATTTAAAAAATAAGTAATCGTAAATAGTTTCAAAATAAGAAGAAGGCTTTTTTAAATTTTATTTTTATTATTTATACTTAATATTTTTAATTTAAAAACTTAATTTTTTTGTACTTACCGCAGATGCGATTAAAACAAGGGACATTCCGCACTCCAGCACTAGCGCGCTACCTCTAGGCCACCTAAACACTTGGTTTTTAAATTTTAAATAATATATTGAAACGACAAGCCTTGTTCTGCTTGGTTTGTTGAAGTAAGCCGAATAGACTTGAACTATAATAAGAATTATCGAGTTTAAAATATTTTTCAAATCATAACGTGCTTTTAAGAAGTCATTACAAATTAAATAACAAATAAAAAAAAGTAGCAATTAAGGCTACAAAATAATGAATTAAGGAAGTCATTAACAAAAAGGTTGTGAGTGAAGGTTTTGCTGGTAAAAATTTTAAAATATATATATTTAAACAACAGGTTTTCTCTGCTTGATTTTTTAAAGCAATACGAATCGACTTTACCTATATTTAAGAAAACTTAAATGCGGATCGTACTCAAAAACTTAAATTACGATTTAAGATAAACTCAAGAACGATATTTTTGATTTTAGAATGTATTTTTTATTTCTCTTTTTATTTAAATAATCCTTAAATTCTTGGATGGTGAACAGAGAAGGGAGAGCTTTCCTACATTCTGACAAGTCTTTCCGAAAAATACGTAAAGAAACCGAGCTTTAACTAAGAAGAAATATTAATTAAAAAATAAAAGACTTTATATAACCAAAAAACAAAAATTAAATTAACAAAATGTTAATTACGGCGTTTTGCATTGCAGATGATGATATATAATGTAATAATTATAAAATTTGCAATAACACTTTGTTAATATCTATAGCAAACCGAAATCCCTTACTTCTGAAAAAATAGTCTGAACATCCATTTACCCGCACACCGAATCAAGCCACAAGGGTCTACCCAGCCTCGTTGATAATATCTGGGCATTATTTTGTACTTGTGAACTTTAGTATTTATATTTAAATCAAAACAACAATTCTTCTGTATTTATTTATATTTTGTTGGCATTTTATTTTACTGTTTTTTCAGACAATTTTTGTTTTTATTTTGTTTTTGCTTATTATGCGCGATTAAATTCATTAAGGAAAATGTAAACAACGAAACACAATACATTTGTAATGTCAGCCAGTGGTCGTTCATTTGTCTGTTTACTCGTTCCATTATTTTAACTGCTCCAAAATAATTTTTTACAAAGCAACTGCTTTTTTACATAAAAATGAAATATAAAATTCAAAAGGCGAAATGGTTCAGTGAATGATGGTAAAGATTATCACAATTGCGATATTATTTTTTAAAATACTGAAACTGTTTAATTTATTTGTCGTGTTATTATTACAAAGTATATCTCTTAACTGCTTTGCATTTTTCATATTTTTTTTACTTTTTTTTTCTTATTTTCCTTAAATACCTGCTTGTTTAAGGAACTTTTATCGCTGAAAACTTACTACCAGCATAAATGTTGTATTTTTTCTTTGACGCCAAAGTAGTTCATATCATTATTTAAATTATTCTTGGAATAGTAGTAAATATCTATGTGTCGTCCTTTATTTTATTAATGAATGTAATGCATAAATATATATGTATTGTATATACATATACACACATTTCTTTTCTGCTATTTTATTTTGTCCATTTTATATCTTTCTGCAAATTTGTTTAATGTTTACATGTGTGCGTAATATTTGTATCTGCAGAATCCTCTTAAGCCTACTAATTGTATAGCTTTTCGTATTCATAGTCTGTATTCGTTTAATAACTTTGCCCATAATTCCGGCACAAAGATTAAATGGGATATATTTAAACATACACACACATGAGTAATCACCACATGCTGCCAGTGGCGTATTTTTTACTAATTATTATCTGGATTTTATTTTGTCGCAATTGAGGATTTTTTTGGATTTATTTTAATACTTAAATATTTATCTATTAATTAAGGAATTGTAAGACTTATTGTTTAGCTTATGAATATATTTTGGGAAAACAAAACAAAAAGCCCAGTGTGAAAGAAGAAGCAGTATTAAGTATCAATATTCTCTTGCGTTTTTTCACCAACATAGCTAGGGCTGGAACGTATAATCACTTTATCATTTCACTTGCTATATACAATAATATGTTAATAAGTGATAAAATAGAATGTTTACTCATCAGTTAATAAATAAAGAAATAATACTTGGGACTTGTTATAGTTTTTTTTCATATTTCTGTTAATGCCTCTGCGAACTAACAAAAAATGTTAAAAACTTCCCAGCAAAAACATACAATACATTGCTTTGTAATGAGTAAAAATGCTTAAAACTACTTACTAATTAGCATTGTATCTGATTATTTTAGCATGGCGATAACAATGAGGCAAGTACTTACAATGCTCGCTTACAAAGAGAAAAATAAAAAAGTACTTACCACTCTATCTTGCAAAATAGAGTTTATATAATCTGTTATTTAATGGCATTATAACAACGTTCTTGTAGGGCTCGCAGTAACCCATTGTTGCATACAAAAATTTTTTTTTTGATGTTTTGGTTAATAAGTTAAAGAAATTGTCAAACTGAAACTATCTGCTTAATTTTTAGATAAGATATAACTCATTATCTAATAACTGCTAAGCAATGCAGACGGTATGTAATAGTAATTTAGAAGTAAGTTGTTTGTAATAACTAATCACTAACAAGTTTTTGCTGGGAAAATATTTAACAGTAGTACAGCCAGTGCCCAAAGTGTACAACATAGTAATGGTTTGATTTTAGGACAACAGTATCTTTTGGAAGATGTTTCGAGCGAACGGATTTAGACGTGTTTCCAGCTTGTTGTAGTACTCATCCACTCAGTTTAAAATTTTGCATTTAACGGGGGATATTTGAATATCTTTCTGAAAATTCATAGGATTTTGTTTTGACGCCGTTGAATTTTCTCTATGTTAAAAGCAGAGGCAGTGCTCCTAGTTGTATTTCATAGCAGTTCTGTGCTTGGATAACGTGGCGCTGTAGTTAGTTCAAACCCTCTTAGTGATACTGAAAAAGGCACTATCATCAGCAAATGTCAACCGGTGTGTATGACTATTGGCTGGCATGTTTAAATGATGACTCAGAATGCCGTTCTTGGGATTGGAGATCAGAGTCTGCTTTTTAAACAAAATTAAAAAATTAATATTATACAAGTTGAAAGCTGAAAATGTTTTAAATTTCGATTTCTTTTTAAAATCAAATATTTTAATAAAACCTCTGCGGCCAGTTGTCTTTCTATAGTGTAACAAAATTGTCTATGCAACGGTTCCCAGTTACTTAACGACTTTCATTTCATAAAAGAATATTAAGTAAAAGCTTATTTTCCCAGAATGCCTACGAAAACAATAACATAATAAATTCTGATATGATAAAAATATTATCCTTATATTGTCCCATTTATACGCATACCTAATATAACTTACTATTATCACTTACTATTCATAATCATAATTTGCTTTTACCAGAAATTCATAAAAACCTAAATAAATACAAATGCGAACAATAAAACAGTGTAGCACGAGGGTGTGAAGATAAAAGAGACTTACAGCCACAAAGTGTGTCAAATGAATATTCATGGTATAATGGTAGGATACAGGTGAGGACTGTGTCGAGTTAATTGTGAAGAATCAAACATAAGATAACACAAAATTTTTTTTGAATTAATTTTTAAAAAATTTAGAACATTTTAAATAACACGGCATTTAGACTATGTTACTTGTAACACGTTACTGTAACATGCTACATGTTTTTGTTGGCAAATTGGGCAGAGAAGGCAGAGCAGTTACAAAAGTAACACTATTTCTGTTTTTAATGTTTCTTTTTGACGTTTCTCTTTTGTCGTTTTCGTTTTTTCTTTATTCTCTTTCGTATATGCCATGGTACAATTACCTTTAAGGTAATTGTACATTACAATTAAGGTAATTGTAAGGTAATTGTACCATGGTCGGAACGTTCAAGAAGAAGAAAAAACAATGAAACCAAAACAAAATATAAAAAAAGAGACAAGTTTCTAGTAACTTAATGTAAATTCTTGAAGTTTTTGGAAGTTACCTTAAAACGAAATAAGAAAATAGTCATGTTACAAGTAACATAGTCTAAATTCCGTGTAACTAATGAAATAAATTTGTTTGAAATCATAAAGCTATTCATGGTGTTTAGTTAAGTGATGTGCCATAAATTCGGCAAGTATAACTACTTCCGGCGAGCTTTAGCCAGAACAGGCATGCCAACGATCTGGTCACTATCCATCTGAAAACTTTTTTAAAATCAACTAAAATATTTAAAATTTTTAAGTTTTATTTATTTTAGTTTAATTTTTTGTGCAATAAAACATGTAAATACAGGAATAAGAGTTTATTTTAAAGATGTAAAAAAGTTAAAAAAAGAACCTGTAGAGAACGGTCTGTTATTACAAGCCTGGCACTGACTTATATAAGAGGACCTTGGGCAAGATTCAAGTAAACTACTGCCTGTGGTTGTTAGACAACCTTAAGAAATATAATTCGCGTTGCTGGATGTCTTAAAATTATTTGCGATTCAATCACTAAGCAGCTTCTGGATTTTGTCAGATCAGCATTTAAATGTTTTAGTGCTGTCTTTAACACCAAACGAAATAACCTTGCTTTTATATTATGTAATATTGCGATTTGAAAAATTCTGGCCAATGTGGGAAATTGTCTTGTTTAACATGATTCCTAAGCCTGAGTAGGATCCTTTGAAAGTGGAGTTTTACTGTGCCCAAAAGTTAGTACATCTTATTAAGAAAGCAAGGGGGCAACCAAAACAAAAAACAATAGTGATAGCAGACCGTTCAAAGTAATGGTATCGACTGCCAACTTTGGAAAAAAGATGAACTATTGCTCTGCGCTTATTACTAATGTACTTAACCTTACGAAAAGGATGCCTATTAACCTAACTAAGCTAAGCTGGCCAGTTAATCTCTACAAACTTTTGAAAAAGACCTTTAACGTCTGACAGTTTAAGATGAAAGAAGGATGCTGTTCATGTAGTCCTCACATAGTAGTAGTACTCTTAGGCCAATTTTGTAACTGCTATACACAGCAGACATGCCAACAATCTGTCAAACGCACGCGTTCAAATTAATGGATGATCTACCTGCTACCGCATTAAATTACATATGTGAGAAATCCGTAAAGTTGTGGGAAAAAAACAATTGAAAGTGCTCAACCGTAACTTATAAAAAAAGCTTAAAACATTTACAGCGTGGCGGATGCACCAAGTTGAAGAAGGAGAACACTGTTGCTCTCGAAATTGATGAATATTTTATTTTAAGAACTTGCAAGTTTTGTCTGGCACTTGTTGTTCTAATATTTATTAGTGTTTCTAAAGATTTAAATACTTTCTCTTAAAAACTTAGAAAATGCATGGAATGTTTTGGATCAACATTCAACCAAAGGTTGCTTAAAAACAAAAAAAAACCAATACTTTCTACAGACTTTTCTTATCTTAAATGTCAAATAACATTTTTTCTTTATTCTTTAAAAAAAACCATTTTTAATAAATGCAGCAACTTATAAGGTGATAAAAAGACGACCTTTAGCTAGTTTTTTAGCACTTATCCACTTGATGGATCAAAAAAATCCTTTCCAAAGTGTTAACTCGAATACTTGTATACCATTTTTTTTTTTGTCATATGCTTTTTGATATGAAAATGGTTATCCTTTTGATATTTTATACATCGTTTTCGATATCTGTATCTCGGCTACCGACGTTAAACCAGCTTCAAAGTAATACTTATTTTATTAACACAATAAACTAACCAATTCTATAAAAAAAATTTAAATGCTTTATTTTAAAAATTTAAAAACCTATGAACTTCAACCTAAAATGAGTTATTTTTATCATAATGTGAGCAATGAACAATTTTGGGAGAAGTCCTTGTTAGATAGGACCCAAGAGGATAGTACCCGCGAAACCAAAATGCCGATTTAATGACATTTTTTGCAATGTTATATCCCGAAACTATAAAATCGGTTGACTTTAAACCTGGCCTAAATAATTTGTGTACTTATGTTTATTATATTTGACGAAAACTTTATATACCAATAATATTTTTCTTGCCAACTTTTATAAACTATTTTTTTAAAAACTTCAAAACTTATAGAAATTTTTTAAAATACATAAACATACAATTTCAGTTGCACACCTGTAAAAGTCGCTACTTTTTTAAAAAACAAAATTTTTAGAAAATCCATTTAAACTTCTAGCTCCCAAATGGAATTATTCCATTTCGATGGGATAATAATTACATTCAAGATGACAGCATTTGTAAAAGCCATTTTAAACTACAGTTATTCTAAACTGTCAAACAACATTTATAGCGCTTCTGGAAGCAATTAAAGAAAAAGTTTTTTCCTTAACGGTTTGCAAAAAACAATTTTGGAATTTTTTTTGTAATTACTTAATATGTATGTGATGCCATGTTTTAAAAAAACATTTTTGAATTTTCTAAACTAACTAGATACAGTCTAAAGAATCAGCCCCAGTACAAAGATTATTATCCCAATAAAGTAATTATAAAAATTTGTCTTTTCATTTCTTTTGGGGTCTTACGGTTAGTGCCGACTGCACGCACTTGTTTTGGGTTTTAATATTTTCACTTAAGCGCGGATGACCAACAGAACAAAACCCCACAAATTTAACACAAATACACAAAAAAAAGGAAGATCTTGACAATGCAGGCAATAACAGTAGTTACATTGGTAACGACTCTACAATAATAACAACAATAACATCAAAAGAAAATGAAGCTTTAAGACTTTGCTAAAGTTTACGTCTTTCAGTTCATTTTTAATACCTCATTCATTGTTTTAATTTTCGCCCTCATAAATCCATAAGTAACGAGTAAAAAAATTTAACAAAATTAAAACCAAAAATTTAGTAAAGCAACAGAATAAGAAGCAGCATCAATGGTACGCAGCAACTGAGCGTTAAAGCAGCGACGCTTCCTAAACTTATATGAAAACCATGAAATTTTACAATACAATTTCTTTGTAATACTTTTGATTGTGTTGCTAATGTTGGGATTATTTCGAAAACTTGCTCCTTAAGTAATAAAAATAACAACATGGTCGAGTACTTTAGTGCGATAAGCTTTTTGTTTTTGTACTTTTAATTTTTTTTTTTTTGTTTTGTTGTTTTCGGTTTATGTCTTGGTTATTACGGATTTATTTAGTTTCTTATTTCGAAGAAGTTTTCTCTTTGTTGCTATTCAGGGGTTTTATTCATTTGCCTTAAACGTAAGATGCCACATATTTACTAAGAAACTTTTATATCTATTAATTCCTAGTTTTGACTCTTGTCTTTCTAAGTGTTAGATTTATTATTGTCTTTTATTACTAAATTTTGCCAATTCCTTAGGTGTAAGTGTTTGTAAAAATCATCATGGTTTTCTCGGGAGATTGTTTTACATAAGTGAAGTGTATTGTAAAAATTGTGGTTTGACCGACGTGTATCGCAAGAAAAACAATTGTTTTTAATAAACTACGTTGTTTGAAAACATATAAAAATTTTAAGTTCCTATTGCTGATGGAATTCTTAATAAACTTTTATTGCAAAAAATGCAGTGTAAGTGTTATGATTCTTTTAATTCCTTTGAGGTGTAAATTGTGAATATTTCAAGTTGTTTTACGTGCAATCAGATCGATATTTAGTTTCAAAAATCATCTTAGAATAGACGTTATCTTACTATGTTTTGATATTTTCTTCTTACGCCTGTTCTTCTTAAAGAATATTCAAAGCTATTTCCTGTAACCACAAATAGATCATCGATTTCTATTAAGGTGTTTTTTTAAGAAAATATATTTTCCGACTTATAACACAGTGCAGCACGAAAAAAAAAATAACCATATACGGACATCACTACGTGAAAGAAGACCAGAAAAAAGACCCGTGTCTCCCAGTTTTGCCCATAGACTTTTTTTATGGGCCAAAAATTTTCGTAAAATTTTTAACTTTTGCGGCTACCTAAGCATTACCTAAATGTTGTTAAAAATCATTGCTAGGAAGCTTTTATGTTCTAAAAGGTTGTTTATTGGGATATTAGGTAAATTTTTGTAGTTGATCGTTTCCTTGAATTTTGAACGATTTGCTACCTATGGACCTGAACAGGGGGAAAAAGGTAAAAAAATTTGAATTAAAACTATTCTTTTTTTAATTTTTTATGTTCCCAATTTTTGTTTTTTATAAAAAGGGCTACAACTTTGCTTCAAAGAGTAAATAAAAATTCTGAACGGTTTGCAAAATATAAGCCTGAGAAAATTATCACTTTTTGCAAAAATGACACCAAGGCCCCAAATCTTTGGGGGCCCATAAATAAAAGTGCATGACTTTGGGCAAAACTGGGAGACACAGGTCTTTTCCTTTTTGGTCTTCTTTCACGTATAGATGTCCGTTTATGGTTTTTTTTCCATGACTTAAAAAATTACACATAGTGTATGTACCAAAACATAAAATCCAAACAAGTAAGAGCGCTATATTTAGTTGTGTCTTTTTATATACCCAGCCATCTGATCTAGCTGAGTTATTTTTTACTGCAAACATTGTAATGAAAATACTGTGTGCCATGTTTGAAGTCGATAGTTTGTATGCATAATAGAAATACCATGTAGAAGGTTTGAGGTCGGAAGTTTGAAAAGCTTTTGACGTTATTTCTATTAAAAGTTTAATAGAAGTTGTTTATTTCCCTCTGCTCTTATCCAACTATTTTATCCAAAATGTAAGAATTATTTTATCATTACTTTTCGAGGAACATTCTAGGTCACTAGCAGATATATCGTATTGAAAATTTGGCAAAAATTTTATATTTGTTTGGGGGTACCCTTTCCCTGCACCCATCCAAATAAGTTTTTCGCAAAATGTAGGTCTTATTGTTCAATTTCTTCTGGCAGAATATTTAAAGTCGGTTGCTGCTATAGTTTCCGAGATATATCGTTATGAAAATTTCCAAAATTATAAATTTGTATGGGGACTACCCCTTCCCGTTTTATTTTTTATAGAAGATTTTAGGTCGATTGCTGTTATAGTTTCCGAGACATAGCGTATCGAAAATTTCATAAAAATTGTTAATTTGTGTTGGGCCTACCCCTTTCCCTGCAACTTTTCAAAAAAAAAAAACTTTTATGTCTTATTGTCCAGTTACTTCTTGCAAAATATTTTAATTCTATAGTTTATATATAGTTTCTCAGATTTGGCGTATGAAATATTTCACAAACTTTGTGCAATTGTAGGGGATATACAACTTCCTCTATCCTATCTGAAAATAATTTTTCCCTTATTGAGGTCCCTATCTTCAAAGTATCAATATTTTCCATATTTACTGACATATATAGGAACATATGCATGGATTTTTTCCTAAAATAAATTGGTTATTTTTGGGTTTCGTTTATATTTCGGTCAATAGTGAACCGATTGTCTCAGAAATGTTTCTGTCTGGAAACTTGATTTCAACAGACACACAGACGTACAAAGCTATATAGACTTTCCTATCTAAAAGGATCTAGAATATAAACCCTTATGGGGTCTTAAGTGAACGTTGTTAAAATTACAAACGGAATGACAAACTGATATATACTTTTATCTACATGGGAAGGGCATAAAAAGAATATCGTAATAAAACTTTTAATTTTTTGTTATTTAAACATAATTTCTTTGCAGATTAAGTAAAACAAAATTCTATTACAAAATTTAATTTTCCTTTAATTGAGTGTTGTCAATTAAGTTATAGTAAAACTAAGTGCCAAATATTGATATTCTTTAAGTATTGTTAAGCACTTCTTATAACTCCCTTTAAAAAAATTTTATTAGTGTCCGAACAATTTTACACAAAAGTGTTTGAAATATTTGTGTTTATTTGTGTTTGTCAGATTACCCTTACAGCCAATTATTTGTTATAACTTACCCTTTATTAAAAACAATTTAAGTGGTTATTACAAAAACAATTATACTTTATTAACATACTTGACCCTTTTGTTGTTTTGGGTTTTGTATGTTTATTTTACAAAAAGTTAGTTCCAAAGTCTTCAAAAATATAAGCCTTTTGTTTTAGGTGTATTTAGAAGTTATATCTTAGATGGTTTTTTTATAATATTTTAAAAGCGTTTTTATTATAAGTGAAGTCCTTCAAGAACAATTTAAATAAAAAGCTTTTTATTTTTGCTTTTTAATAATGAAAACAGCAGTGTCTTCAGCAAATATCGAGAGTTTTAACTTAACGTTCGCCAGTTTCTTTTCACTGAAGGTAATTTAAGTGGTTCCCTTCTCTGAAAATGAAATGAATGTCGACTAAGGGCTTTCTTAAAAGGTTTAAGAAAATGCTGGCAACTCAGCAATTGATGTTATTTAAGATCGGAGTTTCTCAACAATGTTGACATATTTGAAGATAGATTTGGTTTGAAATACTCCAGTCTCGACTTCTTCCATGATTCGAAATAATCTTTACTAAGGCAAATTTTCCTATGGGGAAAAATTAAACCTGAAACGAACTTTATAGCAAATTCTACTGAAGTTGGTAGCTTTTTACCACTTAAATTATCAAGGGCCTCTCTAACACCTAAGAGGGAAAATTATATTTTTATAAATTGTCTAGCAACAACAGGTATTCACTTATGACAGTACATGCATTAGAAACTAATACCTTGTATAAGTGATTTATAAAAATGTTAAATTTTTCTTCCTTATTTCTTGTTCTAATGCAAGAGTGGTGTCTTCTTAGACCTTTTACTGATTATCATAGAAAACATTTTTTTTCGGGCAGTCGTTTTTAGACCGGGTGTTCTGTACACTTAAAAAAATTATTACAGTAACTAACTGTAAGTTATTTAGGAAGTTTTCCCTAAAGTTGTCTTTAAATGTTAATTTTAATGCAATATTTTTTAACTGATCTAAAGGACTATTCAAAGCTTCAACTAAACCAAACTACTGATTTTCAGTTGAAGCTATTTTTATCAGTTGTTATTTGTAATATATAACTTGGTTATTTTTTTTATACTTTGTGTTTTGTCGTGAATGACAGAAAACCTAGTTATTTTTAGACGAAAATGTAATCTAATTTTTTTGATATCTGAATTTAAATGAAATATTTTGTTAATTTTAATGAATATCCTGTTGGAGGGTTTTTAAATAAATGTCCAGTTATTTAAAATAGGTTTTCAGTTGATTTTACATAAATAACTTTTTGAGCGTATGTCTCCAAAAACTTTTTACGTAACATCAAATAATCTTTTTATTTAGCTTTAGGTTTGAACGACCTGCGATTTTGCCAGTTACGCGCCTAAACATATTCAAGTTTTTTAGCCGATGGACTAATATTTGCAGAAGTGAAAGCAAAAAAAGGTAATTGGCCGATTAACTATACTTAAAATAGGCCTAGTTTTCAAACCAAAAAAACCAATCTGCCGCAATATACATAAAACATGATTATGAAATTAATCTAAAAGCAGACAACCTAACACAAGAAGGCAATTGCTTTTTTAGGTAAAGGATGCTATTTTTTCACGAAGACAAACATTTGGTTTAAATTATTTAAAAAAATACTATGTTTTAAGGCAAGTTGAAGCTAAAGTTGATTTTACAACTTTATACTGGTCGTTTAATTTCCTATATAATAGTGTTAAGTAAAAGGTATATGACAATATTTGTATATTAACCCTTTCGGACCCAGCATACACAATTGTGCGATGTGGATTGAAAAAATTCTAGGAAGCAAATTTTTTATTTTTTGAATAAACTTCCAAAAGCAATAGTTGTGTTAGGTTCTTTTTTTATCATAAAAAATGAGCACAAGCAAACTTTTTGCAAAAAAATAAAATAAAAACCAGTTTTCTCAGAGCATCCGAAGTGAGAAGAAGCATGTCGCGTGGTAAGTAAAAAAACAAGCAAAATGAAAAGTGTTTTGTTTCTGATGAGAGTGATTTTGAGTTGTTAATAGTTTATAAAGTAGTGTTCGAAAGTGATTAAATTGAAATATAAAGTTTTATCAATAGTTAAATGGAGCTAAAACTCAGATAACACAATCGTGTTTCACGGTCACATATTGACATTTCTTTGCAAACTCACAATTGTGTTATCTAAATTTTATAGGTAAGAAATTAAACTTTTCCAAGGATGAAGACCTGCAAAGAGTCCTAAATATTTTAGAGAATTCAGAAGATGATTTTTCCTCTGATGATGAGTACCGCGATGCTGCTTGGAAACCTAGTTATTCTCTTCTTAACAGTGCACAAAGCGATGATAGCTCGTCCGAGGACGAAGTTGAAGATGGTAACCACTTATTTTTTGTAATATATCGTATCTGATATTATTTATTATTGCTCTTAGAAAATATTGCTAATAATGCTGATGATGTTCTAGTATTAAGCATTCCATCTACGTCAAAAACATTCATCGGCATATCTGAAGAAGGTAAACCCTTTTGCTACTGTACTTACATGTATTTGAACAACAATTTACATTTTTTTAGAACCAGTTGCTGTTCCGAATATAAATACTACTTTGAATAAGGCACGAGCAGACATATGGAAACAAAAGGAGTTTCAAGTTTATAATATTCCAACGGTATATGGTTGTCAAAATTTTGTTCAACTACGATCGCCTTACGAGTATTTTTCAAAATACTTTGTGGAAAGCCACTATGAAGAAACTGTAAGATATACAAAAATATATGCTCTAGCAAGTACCGGGGAAGAAATGAACCTAACAAAAGCCGATATCAAGAATTTTTACGGCTGCGCTATCACTATGGGTTGCCTTAATTATCCACAAGTATATATGTACTGGTCAAAGAACTTTAGAAATGAGCTTATATCGAACGCAATGTCGAGAAATAAATTCTTTAGGCTGAGAAATATAATTCACTTTGTTGATAATCAAATGCCTAATGCAACGAATAAGCTTTGGAGAGTTCAACCAATAATTGATTTAGTAAGGAATCGTTGCAATCAATTAGCTACCGATGTGACATCTTATTCAATTGATGAGCAGATGGTCCCATTTACTGGCAGATGTCCAGCAAGACAAGTAATAAGATCAAAGCCGCGACCGGTGGGCTTGAAGAATCTTGTTTGTGCTACTTCCGAAGGATTAATCGTTGATTTCGAAATGTTTCAAGGGGCTGGTACATTTCCTGATAGTGGACTGGGTCATGGACCATCAATTGTGTTGAGATTAACCAAGTTCCTACCCAAAGGCAGTTTTCTTTATTTTGATAGATTTTTCACAACAATACCTCTAATGGAAAAACTTGAAGAGAATGGTTTTAAAGCAACTGGTACTATTATGGGAAATCGGTTAGGAAAAAGAGTTAACTTTCCGTCAGACAAGCAAATGGAACGTGGTAGTATGACTCAATTCGTTAAAGACGACAAAGTTGCTGCTGTAAAGTGGTGTGACACAAAGTGTGTAACGATTGCTTCAACTGCATGTGGAAAGGATCCTGTTGGCGAAGTAGATCGTTGGATAAAATCTAAAAAACGTCGCTTGCCAGTCCCAATACCTGCGGTAATTGAATTGTACAATTCAAAAATGGGTGGCGTGGATACAGCAGACCAAATGATGGAATACTACCGCATCAGCATGAAGACTAAGAAATGGCCAGTCAAAGTGTTTTTTCATTATCTTGACTTGGCTATATACAACAGCTGGATGGAATACAGAAATGATGCAAGAGTAGTTGGTGTTCCGAAGAAAAATATAAAAACCTTCCTCACTTTCAAATTAGAAATAGGAGAAGTGCTAGCTTTGTACAAAGAAGCTCCTCCAGAAATATGTGAACCTTTTGAGTTACCTCATGAGTTTCATGGAACAAAATTCCGTCCTCACAATGCTCCAGATGATATCAGATACGATCGTTACGATCATTGGCCCCAATTTGTAGATGGAACCGCAAAAAGATGTCGGAACACTTTCTGTGAAAGTAGAACAAGGGCGATATGTCAAAAGTGCAAAGTAAGTTTATGTCTTGCTAAAGGCAAGGACTGTTTTAAGGAGTATCATACCAAACGTTAATTCCAGTTTTGAATGAAACACAAAGTTCCTATATATTAGTACATAAAACATTTCTTGGTCAATAATTCTATTTTTTAAGTTAAATTGAATTTCTTTTTATTTTATGCCAATTTATACGCTACATTTTTTAGTATATAATTTATTTATATGATTTTTTTTTTGTTTTGTTATTAAATTTATTTATTTTTCATTTTTAAGTTGAATAAAATTTATATAAAATGAATTCCTTTTATCAAAATATGAAATTTATTTTACAAATTGTGCCTGGTCCTTTTGGAAAAATAATAATTATTTTATATGTAAATGGCCAAAATACACAAACGTGTCAGGTCCTTTATCAAAAATTCATGACTGCGAAAAAATTTTTAAAATTAAATTTTTAACGTCTGTAAAACGAAAAATTTAAAATCTTTGCTTTTATGAAAATGAGAGTATGTTTTCGCGATGGGTCTGAAAGGGTTAACTACAACAATTTTAAAAATTAATCCTTTCATTAAAGCTTGACATCAAAAATCCGTTAACTTTTTAATATAATAAATCTTAAAGATTTCCAAGGTGAAGCAAGCGGTGATGTTTCATTTCGGATTTCCTTTGTGACACATGGTTATTTAAAAATGCAACACATAAAGCAAAAGGTTTTATTCAGAAACTTATGCCTTAATAGCTGCAAAGCAAAAATAAGCCATAAAATCATATAAAGCGATTTAATGACATATACATGCCTACTAATATATTACACTGTGTGTAATTTTTTAAGTCATGGAAAAATAACCATATTCGGACATCACTACGTGAAAGAAGACCAAAAAAGAAAAGACCCGTGTCTCCCAGTTTTGCCCAAAGTCATGCACTTTTTTTGTTATGGGCCCCCAAAGAATTGGGGCCTTTTTGCCATTTTTGCAAAAAGTGATAACTTTCTCAGGCTCATATCTTGCAAACCGTTCGGAATTTTAATTTACTCTTTGAGGCAAAGTTGTAGCCCTTTTTAAAAGGAACAAAAGTAATGAACATAAAAAATTAAAAAACAAATAATTTTAAATCAAAATTGGAAAAAGCTTTAAAAAATTCAATTTTTTTTACCTTTTTTCCCCTGTTCAGGTACATAGGTAGCAAACCGTTCAAAATTCAAGGAAACAGTCAACTACAAAAATTTACCTAACATCCCAATAAACAACTTTTAAGAACATATAAACTTCCTAGGAATGATTCTTAACACCGTTTAGGTAGCGCTTAGGTAGCCGCAAAAGTTAAAAATTTCCCCCAAAATGTGTGTATGTACATACATGTAGTTATGAAGTTATCTCTTCCTTACGTTTAATCAAATTGCCTTAATTACATATATTGTATCTGTCTTTAGTGTAATAGAGAACTCTTTTGCATATAAATATGTGTATATGCATGTGAGATAGCCGCCAAAAGTCTTGCAACCTAAACAGGTAGGCAAACTTTAAAATTGCAGGAAACCCTAAACAACAAAATACATCATACACAAATCGCAATAATGATCGTTAACGGCCTTTAATTAAATTATGTACATACTTTTTTATTGCTTTGTTATTACTTTTTAATAATTATTGTTTATACCAACAATAAATTACCTATATATGTACCTACTACCAACTTTTTTTAATAAGCGAGGACAATCCAAAATAAAATAGCAATTGGATAAATTTAAAAAGAAGAAATTATCGCACCCAAACTTATCAAGAAATCAACTACAAAAATTTACCTAAGATTTCAGAAAACAGCTCACGCGATCACGCACCGACCGCACAGGCATCAAGGAACGCAGATTACAATATAAAAGCGACGCGACTCCCACATCGAGGCATTACACAGCGCGACGTCAACAAGATCTCAGCGGTGAAAGTTATAGAGAAAGTTCTACAGCATAATTCGCACACAACATTGGGAACTGACAATTTCAATATGCAGTGTAAAAAGATTTATTTCTTTTGCTACATTTGCGGTCATCAAATCAGAAAAAATAATTCTACAAGATTTCAAAAGGAAAAGAATCTTTTAACAGGTGAATTTAAAAGAGCATATAAGTTATTTTTGGACGAAATAGATTTGACCGGGGAAAATTACACACCTAACGCAGTGTGTCGCCAATGTTATAATAATCTCATAGCATGGTTGAATGAAGGCAAACATAGTATGAAATATTGTAAGCCGGTAAACTGTATTAATCGCCCAGGTGATCATGGTGGAACCAGTTCTTATGCATGCGTTAATTACACATCTTGATTAAATAGACATGATGAGAAGAACAAAATTTATAAAGCAACTGTAACAGCCACACTACCAGTGCTTGCACCTGAAAATTTTGTATTCCCAAGGCCGCAAACTCCAGATCGTAGGACAGAAATGACTACAGCAAGTGGTGTTACTAATTAAGATCGATTTGATACCGAATATGAGCCCCAACAGGAAAGAGATGGACCAAAACTAATAACTAATAAAAAATTAAATTCTACGAAAATAAATTGAAGATTTGCTGTGATTTGAAGATCATCAATATTTTGCAAGGAATCATCGATGAGGGCGGCTTTCCAAAATTCTTTTATTTTCTTTGTAATTGGGATTTGCACTCACCTGTAAATCAATTCCAATGTAATTCATGGGCCCAAGGAGGAAGTGTGCAGGAACAAATGAAACAACATAGACTTAAGAAAGCACCTTTAATTGACAATACTCAAGACATTTTGCTGCATTTGCTCCATATAAAATTAGGAATTGTTAAAAAATTCATTGAAGTGGCCGTTGTAAATTGTTCAAGCGATGACAAAATTAAAAAAGCTATTGCAGTAAATTTAGAACGATTTTTTGTTCACCTCGTTGTACTATAGCTATTTACACGATGTTAATGTTTTCTTTTCTGCCCTTATAATTGCCTTTATTTAATAGGCGTACTTAATGGCCCTGACATTAGAAGCTATTCAAGAGCAAATTTGATTCATCGCTTGATGAAAATCATTCAATGGCTGGATTAACCTTCAGTGTGTATGCACCAGAGTCTTGGGAGGGGATCGAGACTCGGAACCGCAAGCAAGAGAATGGGTGAAAGAAATGCTGTATTATTTTGAGAAAATCGGCATATCGATGACGTTAAAGCTGCATTTTCTTTATCTTTATTTTGACGACTTTATTAAAGGACTCCCTACCAAATCCGATGAGCGAGGAGAACGGTTCCACCAAACCACAATGCCCATGGAAAAACGGTACAAAGGCAAAAAATTCGACGCATTGCTTGCAGAGGTAATATCAATTTTATTGTTGCATGATTTTGCATTATTTTTGATTTCTTTTCTAATTCATTTTAGGTATGTTGGTGGAGTCACAAGATAACCCTTTATGATGTTAATAAGGTATGTTAAAAAGAAAAAGCTAATGATGGAAAGCAGTCTGGAAGCAACGTGCCTGTGGACACCATAAGTTCTGAATCAGCGTCAGATTCGGACGACGATTTGGATCCTCAACTTAAGATAGCGCGATTTGCAAGTACAGGGACATCAACAAATATTTTTTTTTATTATTTTTTTGTAATAGACAGCACAGTATCTCAATGTTGAAAAAAATAAAAAACAAATGAAATTCAAAAATTTTCGTAAAATTTTTAACTTTTGCGGCTACCTAAGCGCTACCTAAACGGTGTTAAGAATCATTCCTAGGAAGTTTATATGTTCTTAAAAGTTGTTTATTGGGATGTTAGGTAAATTTTTGTAGTTGACTGTTTCCTTGAATTTTGAACGGTTTGCTACCTATGTACCTGAACAGGGGAAAAAAGGTAAAAAAAATTGAATTTTTTAAAGCTTTTTCCAATTTTGATTTAAAATTATTTGTTTTTTAATTTTTTATGTTCATTACTTTTGTTCCTTTTAAAAAGGGCTACAACTTTGCCTCAAAGAGTAAATTAAAATTCCGAACGGTTTGCAAGATATGAGCCTGAGAAAATTATCACTTTTTGCAAAAATGGCAAAAAGGCCCCAAATCTTTGGGGGCCCATAACAAAAAAAGTGCATGACTTTGGGCAAAACTGGGAGACACGGGTCTTGTCTTTTTTGGTCTTCTTTCACGTAGTGATGTCCGAATATGGTTATTTTTTTTCGTGTTGCACTGTGTTATACGAGTATGTATATCTGTTAGTTAACACGTAATAATGATAAAAGAAAGATTACGACGCGCGCATGGTGTCCCGTTAGATGACGTATTTGTTCTACTTGAATAGTTGTCAAATCAGTTTAATATGAAAAACTTTACGTTTTTCGTTTTATTTAGGAACCCTACAATCGAAAGCTTTGACACAAAAAAACAACAGTAACAACAGAAAAAGCCCAAGGTTTAGCGCAAGCACATACACTTTAAAGCTTAAAATTATTAGGAAAACCGTAAATTTTGGTTTAAAATTGTTAGTTAATAGCAACGCATTTTGCGTAACGTCAACGTTCCTACATGCGAAAAAATTTTAAGCATTTGCTTTTCTTGGCGTAATCTTTAGTTTTATCATTCTTAGTATTGGTGATATTTAAAAGAATACATCCACAAATGAAATGGATAAATTACGGAAAGTGGTTACAGGGATTCTCGTTACAAAATCCGAAACTTAAAACATACATGACATGTACTAAAAAACGAAAATAACAAAAATATTTTACTACATCTTTTGGATGATACACGTAAGTTGTTGCAAAAGCTTAAATAAAATGGCTATAGGGAAATAACGATAATGATGACGATGTTTCAATTATACATAAGTTGGCAATAAATTTTTCAAAAAGTAAAGAAACGAACACAAAAAATTAACAGAAATTAATGTATCAACTGCAAGTAACGAGTATAACAAGACAACTGCAACTGTATATGGGAAATTTAAATCTACACGGGCTCCTTTCCTGCGTTTCCCTTTTTGTCGCATTTTTTACTTTTATTAGCGAATGCGTTATGCAAAAACCGACATTAATGCGAAAATTCTTGCACGCACTTACACACTCATAAGAAATGAGACGGAAAGAAAATCCGTTAAAATAAAAGTATTACCAGCCTTAAGGCTTATTTATAATGAAATGTAAATTCTATTAATAAAATCTGTTTGATCGCATGTGCGTAATAATTCCAAAATATACATAAGCCGGCTTTAAATGCAAAAATTCCTTGCAAATAGGCTAAAGGATGCAAAGTACGTGTAAAAGGTCAAGTAAATTTCTTGTTTTTCTGTTTTTATAAATAATGAAAACAATATGTAACTTAAAAAATAACTAAAAATATATAATAAGTTTTTACTTTAACTTTCCATTTAAACTAAGTTGATCGTATCCTCAAGACCAATCAACAATTTAAGGTCATGAAAATAACCAGCCACTATTATTATTTAGAAAGCAGGATTGCTTAAAAGCCTAGTATTGAGATTTTTAAATAATTTTTAGTAAAAACGAAATTAAGTTCAAAGAATTATTTTTTATTTATAGTTTCTTTATTTTATTTATTTATTTATAAATTTTTTTTCGGTGTTTTACATCATTATATTTGGAAAAACAAAAGCTGACAGAGACAAATTGCCCATATAATGCTGCTTCCCAATTAAATCAGTATAAAATTACAAAAAATATTTTAAATCTAAGCTTAAACAGCTCATTTATTCATTTGCTACTAAAGTGTTCCCTATTAACCAGGACCGAGACCAAATATTTTTAGATGTCCGAATTTGCAAAGAAAATTATTTCTAACATTGTTCAGCCAACTACGTCGTAGTGCGTAAACTAAGTAACAGATCAAAAAAAATTTTAAAAAATTCACGTATTTCCTGGCCACCAAAAGCTTACGTTTCGAGTAAACAGACGCCGGGTTTAACGTTTTTAATAGTTCCGTTCAAAAAAAATTGAAAAATAGTCTAGAAAAATTCAAGTTTTAACGCATTTTACAAAACAGATTTTTTGGCCTTTAAAGATTGGAAATTCTTTCTGTGCAAAATTTTAAAGTTCGAATAAACTTAGGTTGCACAAAGGCCTAAAAATTTGATCTAAAAATTTCGAATTTTTAGGCAATGCACCCAATAAACTTGAAAAATAATTTGACTTGTTCGAGTTAATAAAATTTTTAAAAAAAACTTAACCGATTACTCGACTAAAATCGAAATTCTAAAATCGATAAGTTCTTTGCTCGAACAAAATCAAATCCTAAATAAATGGATACTCTAATATACGCCTATATTTAAAATAATATTTGGTTCAAATATTTTTTAAGCGTAAATACTTAATTTGTAATTACACCGCGTTACAAAAACGAATTTTTTTTCTGTCCCATGAACCTATACTATTTCGGAAAGAGAAGAAAAAATAAAAATACACGTGTATCGGCGATTTTCATGTACACGTCAGAATTTTTTTTAATATACAGTTCGTGGTGTCCGTCTGTCTGCCTGTGTAAAGATTTTGGATAAGTTTTTAACCCTTTTTCCGTGATCCAATCGAGCCGAACTTTTGCAGGCAGACGCGTGAAAAAGTCTGTATCACGTCAAATTTTTTAAAAAAAAAATTTTATCAACTCTCCAATTTTCCTGAATTTTTTTGAAAAATTCGTTGTCGGGTTTTTGCAACGGTTATAGTTTTGAAAATTGTTACATTATAAATTTTAATGCTTTTAAAGAAACTTCGGCGTTTTATTCTTGCATTTGTAAGCATTTGTGTCAGCATCGCAACAAATAGACCAACAGTATTCGCCAAGCATATGCGTAATGTCTTGTCCTTTAAAGCGCTTTTCAATAGCCGCAATTTTTATTTTTTCTCCTCTTTCCGAAAAAGTATATTTGGTACATGGAACAGAGTGTGTGTAACGTGGTGTTATTAATTACTTGCAAAATAAAACATAAGAAAATCTCATTCAAAATATTTCAAGGCTTTACATTCTTTTTAGTGAGTTTCTTTTAACATATTTTTATGGAATTGACTTAATAACTTATGCACTTTTGACTTGCACATATCCTTTTCCTTTAAAAAGACAAGAATATAGTAATAATTAATTAAGACAGAGCTAAAAGAAAATGTTTTCTGTAGCTTTGCAAGGCGTAATTTTTACCCCTTAAATTCTGCATCATTGCAATTATTTTTTTTAATTTCCTTTCATTCGTATTGCAATACATTTGGTCAGCACTCTTTTGCGGTCCATTTACACTTGATTAATATTGATAAATGTAAATAGTTCAGCATCAAATAAGAGTTGTTTTTGTAAACTTCTGAATGTAAGTTTTTTTTCTGTTGTTAATGTTTTTCTACTTGAAGCTGGCAAAAACATTGTGTGCAACATATGTTACACACTGTACTTGAAATGTGGTAATTGCTGTTGTTTTTAAATGTTGATTTTGTTGCATTCTTTTTTTTTGCCCTACAGGCAACGTAATAATTATAAAGAAGTCGAAAAAAGTTGAACATATACAAAAATACAATGTAGTTATTTTTTATCAAAAAAAAACCTCAGTTGTACCAAACGTTATACATATATCCTTATGTATTATTTTATGTATAGGCTTTAATATATCCACTAGACCGATCCACTCGGCCAAGTTTTTTTGCTTTTTTAGTGCATTTATTCCCTCTTCCTTTCCTTGAAAGCAAAATTTATAGCATACTTTAAGGAAAGTAACCGCATTTTACGATTTTTTTTTGCTTTTTACCAACTGTAACACTTAATACTTTCCAATATCAGAACAAATATGAAATAAGCTGATTTCCTTTATACAGTTTACCCATACATTTGTTTTTGCTTTGTTTCCTTGCTGACTTGAATGACTTTATTAAAAAATATAAACTTAAGAAAAATATTTGCACTACAATGAGAATAAGGACAAAGAAATTAATCACCAAGAAGGGAGTCATGAATTAAATAAACACAAAATATAAATAAAACGAGTAGGGCCCAATCCAACCTATTTTAACCATTCAAGTAAGTAGAATCTTACAATTTATAGCAACTTTGTATATCAGGTAGTTCGAATTTTGAGAAAGTTCAAATTTTTTAAAAACTAGGTTCTTAAGCTTTATTTGAACAATAAACAATTTGTATTTATTAACATTTAATTATTTAAACTTATTAGGTCATAGTTTTAGCAATTTAAAATATACCATAAATACTGATTTTATATAAAAATTTTGTTTTAATGTATTTTTATTTTAAACTAAAAGTAAATTTTTATTGGTTATGAATTTTAAAATTATTATTTTACAATTTAGATTAATATATATTTTAGTGTTTTTAAACTTAAAATCAGTTTTTTTTATTTATTAAGCCTGGACAAAACGATTTTATTACGGACATTACAAACGTAAGACAAGTGTTTGCTGGAAAATAAATCATTACACTTAAAAAACTATTAAAGAATAATTAACTGGATACGTAACTTAAAAAACGCGATATTTATTTAAAAATCCTCCATACTCCATACTCATTTATATCAACAAAAATTTTATTCATACACTGAAATATTAACTTGAAGAAAATTTAAAATTAGCTTATTTTTCATTTGTTTTTACTTTCAATACCAAAAACAGGGGCCAAATCGTCGCATTCGATTCGAGTCGAAATTTCACTCGATTGATCGAGTTGTCAATACTTTTAATATAAGAATTCTAATAAGAATTTCGATTCAAATCAAATGCGACAATTTGGCCCCTGTTATTTTGCGTAGTCTTTTTTGTGAACAACATTTAAAATAATTCATAAATAACTTACAGTCAGTTACCAAAATAATTTTCATAAAACAACATTTGGTCAATTTAAAAAAAATACAAATTTAGCTATAAACACCCTAACCAAAAGGTAATTTTCCGTCGTAGCGACTTTGTAACCTATGAAATAGTGAGAGTCCATTACACAATTTGAAAAAAATTCACTGGGGATAAGTCAAATGATATCAAAGTGGCTCTAGCAAAGTTAAAAAGTGTGTCTGAATAAATGTTTTTCACATGTATAAGGAGCATCATGCCTTACCCTGCAAAAAATCTTGGACCACATCGTCCGTTTTAGGTTAAATGGACTAGTTACAACATGGTCCTTGTGTAATGCAGTCATGGACTATGTCATTGTCAAACAAGAACTTGTAGTTACTTAAGTGATATGCGTTCGTGTTTTAACGATTGCGTACCGAGTTGTCGTTGTTTGTAGGTAGGATAGAGTAGTTTTGAAACTACTCCGACGTAATGCAAATCTGGGTTAAGTGGTCCGGCCCTAGGACATCATAATGTTAAAAAGACCATGTTTTTTACATGCATTTGGGTTAGTTTTGGAGTAATCCTACTCCTTTATGGACTAGTCCATACACGCATGTATGGACTAGTTCTGTTTTCTACAGGGTAATCATTACAAACAATTGCGTTTAAAAAAAATGTTTCAGCAGTTAAGGAGTGATTGCGTGAAAAACAAACAGACAAACTTACTTGTTTATTACGTTTTTTTCACGCGTCTTGAAGTACCTTTGTTGCAAAACTAACAGCAAGTACGCCAACAAAAACCCTGAACTGTCTTAAAAAAAATTGATTGCTTTCCAGTTTATTAAAAATAAATTAATTTATTCTGAGTGATTTAAAAATAGAAAAGAAATCATCAATTTATTGCTTTTTTAAAAGCCCCAAACAAACAAACTAAAAATACAAGAAAAAATCTGACACTACCACAAAAATTTAAATAATAATACAGAAGCTTAAAATAACTCAGCATCACCAGCACTTTAAATACTTAAACCAATTTATAATATATTTTTTAAAAATAAAATGCTACATTCAGCACAAAAAAATATGCTAGAAATACGATATATTTTTTGAACAAAAAAAAGGAGGCACGAATGGAATTTGTTTTAAGTAAAAGACTTACAAATCTATTTATGTGCATCCACAGTTGCATACATATAAATGTGTACATATGCATATATGTATATGTATATGGACACACACATACACATATGTAAGAATATATGTACGTGTCCCTTTGTGCAAACACCGAACTAAAATAAAATCCAATAAACAAAAAATAAAAAAAAAACTGGATTTGGTAACGTTGCATAAAACAATTAATTAGCCTTTGTCGAAATTCTATCAGAAAAATGCACCAAAAACAATTTTGTCATTACAAAACATATTCTATTTAGGTGTGGGCATAAATTCAACAGTATAAATTAGATTTTTAATTTAAATTGACAATTTCGATAGTATTTTTTAATAAATAGTACGTTTAACTTTTGCACAGTATTTTTACGGATCCTTTCCTAATCTTAGTTTTTTAAATTATCATTTAAATTTTAAGGGGTTTAAGGATTTTATTGATATTTTTATTTCAATAAATTTTGTGGCAATTCTTGAAATATTTTTTAGTGGTAACCGCAGTATTAAATACTCGCAAAAACTTATGCTTCCCCTGCCCAAAACTAAACATATTGACTGGCCATTAAAATTTATTTAAAATGGCCGCTAAAATACAGTTTTGATAAAAAGTGGGATGACGGCATTGCTTTAAATACTAAATGCACAAATGCATAATCTTATTGAAAGATAATGACTATTTTACTCGAGATGAATGCAATTCTGTCTTACAGAATATGAATTTTGTATTGACATTTACCTTATAGCAGGCCCGTATTGACTTTCAAATTTGTCTAATAATTTAAATCAATATGAAATGCTGTCTGTAGTAAAGATCCTTGTTACAGTAAAATAATAATCTTGTATAGCAGAAGCCTCAAATTTTTTCATATTTTTTACTCTCAAATATTTGCTTCTGTAAACTTGTAATAAATATTCAAATCTTAATACAAAATAATCTATGTATATTAGTCCAGCTGGTGTCAGACTAAAGTTGAAGTTTTTAAATTAATGCAAACAACAGTTGTGATTGATTCATCATAAGGCAACAATATACCTCACACAAAAAACTACAAAAAAAATTTTTCAAACAAATTATTGTTCAAAAAAATTTATTTTTTTAGTCAATTTATTTAATAGTCTCTAATAATATTTTTATTTGATTTTTAAATCAAACAAAATTTTCGCCTAGACAAATAAAATATTTAACCAGCTCAGCAAAATTTTTTAACAGAAGCTAAAATTCTTGCAAAATTGTTTGTCTAAATTTACAACTTTCGTTGTAGGTCCTCAGCCAGACAAAATATTTACTGATTCTCTGAAATTTGTTACTGATTCTACAACTCAGTTTTTTCTGTGCTCCGTTCTAATCGACTTTGCTCACCATATAGACGTTTCGAGCGAGCAGATTTGGATGTGTTTCCAACTTGTTTATTTATTGTCAGGATTTCGCATTCAAGTAGTGGAGCTTGTAGATCCTTGTAAGATGAATGCTAAGATATTTTGCCTCAAATTGTTGAGGCACCACAAGGAAAGGGTTGCTGGTTTCTTTTCATAAAGTCAAAATCATGGGGGTACATTTTTGGTTATATATTTTACTCCACATAACTTTTCTCATTTCTGGTTTGAGCTATCTGATATTTTAGTTGTTTAAGGGTCTCTTTAGGGTCCTTGGGAGGATTGAGTAAAGAAGTATCATCGGCATATTGCGGCGTGTGTATGACCCAAGAATTTTATGTACTTTTTTTAAAGTAAGGCTGGCTTCAGAGCGATTCCTAAAACAAGTTTGACATAGCAGTAGGATTAAAATTCGAAGGCAACTTTTCATATTAGCGGGAAATGTTCAAGTTGTAATATGGCATCAAAAATAAAAAATTTTGCTGTTCAAGGTAGCTCTGAAAGCATTTTGCTGCTGACTTTATCAAAGCTACGGCATATTGAAATCGGAAACTTGTTTAAATAGGACGTCTAGGAACAACAGGCGGTAACTCATTCAGGTCAGCTTATATTTTGGAAGTGAACAACTTCTTTGTCATTTGCTGGGCAAAATTTCTTTAGATTACGCTGGGGTGGTTTTGTCTTTAAAGATATTAGGTTGATGGCCATAGACCTACAGGCACAGTAAAAATAGACAGTCCCACACTTGACAAACATATTTAAGAGCAAATTTGAAATTAAATTAAAATTAAATAAGGTTTAATCAAATAAGTAAACGAAAATTAGCTGATGCTTACCACCACCTTGTATAAATGCACCTTGAGTAGCATTTATCCTAACAGAAACTTATTTATATTAAGAAACAAAAAAGGAAAGTTTGGAATTTTATTCATACATGAACATAATTCCACCTCTTTTCAAATTTTAATAAAATACCGGGGTGCCCCGAAGTGCACAAGTCTACCATCCTGGGGGTTGTGGGTTCGATTCCCACCAGAGACTCTGGTAAGTTTGTTTCATTTTTATGTCCTTTGCTCCCTTCCTATTCTTCTCAAGGACCGAATCAAGCGGACTAAAGTGAGCTGTATCCTTTTCTTTAACGGCTGCCTGTTCTACCTAACCTATCATTGCTTATGTCTCCAATAAAAAAATTCAGAGCTGCCCTACCTAGCGTCGCTCCAAGCTGTTAGTGTTACTTAGGTGTAGGTTTGTTTTCTTATATTTTTTATAGCCGCTAAACTTATTTCAAACATTGCAAAAATTTTGTGTCCGAATAACTTGGTATCAATAATCGATGTTGATTTGTATAGACAACCAGCTGATGCAGCCTTGTTTTTTATGAGAGATTTTTAAGTTTTTAATCCAAACCCATTGCAAACACACACAGTTAATATTTTAAATGCTAAGAATTTAATCATCAATATCATTATCGAATCGCTTAAATTCGCAAAAACATATGGAATAAGCAATCACTGCATTGTATTCTAAACGGGGATATTTGCAATAATGAGAGGCCTATGTACATATATGTGTGTACATTGTACAAACATGGTTTTTTTATAATATATATTTGCTTCGCAATATATATTTGTAATAACTCAATTTACAAGGTCTCTGTATAATTCTTTTGACTATTAAAATATTCGCCTGTGAATTGGAAATATTATTTTTATCGTTTTATTGTCGTACTTCAACATGTGAAAAAATATTTATATTAAAATAAAATATTTGAATATGAACTGCTTTCAAAATACCGTTTAAATGCAATTTTAAGCTTAATTCACATATGGACGACTACAAAAAGAGATGATCTACACAAAATGTTAAAATAACTGAACAATCTCAGGTACAGTCTCAATGCTAATTTAACTTAACTACTTAGTTTAGCAAATATAAAAAAAAATTGGTGAATTACGAATTTATAATAAAAAGAGGCAAAATTCTGTTGGTGATTTAGAGAGCGAAGCAAGTAATTGGAGTGTGCGTGTGATCATGCTTGTAACCTTATCACTTCCTATTTCCGGATAAAAAGTATCTGTACATTTATATATTCCCACACAGTGTGATGTGGCCGGTTGCCAATAATAAAACAAGAGGACAACCTTTAACGCTATTTATTGTTTTATTGTTTTTTAAAGACAAAAAAAATTTCGTTTTTGTTAACGTATGAATATGTATCAGTTTTTTGTGTACATTCCAGCCAACATATAAAAATGTAAAAACCTATATATTTCTCCATTTTATTCTTGTTTTTTAAGTGGATTTGCTGGTATTCATGAGCAGGTAAACATTTTTTGGACAAATTTTTTTTACTTGCTGTTTTCCCTTCTTTTTTTTTTGCCCTTGTTAGCCTGCGATTCAAAAACAATAGCAACAACTTTTATCTCATTGAGAACAGTAGCCGACAATATTCCCTAACAACATATTGTAATTTTGTAAATGTTGAATATTGGCGTTCGTAAGAGCATTGATATGCGGGTGCAGGATAAGTGCATGTGTGTTAGTATGGTGTGTATGTGTTGAACATACCCAATTGCTTGTAAATTTTAAACTGTTCATAGAGATTTAAAGTGCAGTAAGTAAAAAAGTTTGATCCATAAAATATTTGTCGCATTTCAATTATTGTCATAGTTACTTTAAATATAACATTTGCACGGTATCTTTAAAATTTCAATTTGCCGAATGCAATAGTATTTACACTATAACTTTTAAATATACGGAAATACATTAATTTAAACCTGAACAATAACGAATCATTCTTTTATTCAAAAAATCATTATGCTTGCCTTTTCTATATATAGTAAGTTATTGGCTTACAGCCACATCTTAAAACTAAAAGCTGCTTAACATTTTTCTGATTGCCATTGTAGCGTGACCACCTGGCGACATGCAGAGAAGCTTCAGTGGTTTTACCGTACCCGCCAATAATCTCAGTCTCTGCTAACACCGACGTGTGAGCATATATTACCGTTCGGATATTTCTCCATTTCTATTTTGCTCCATTTTGTTTGTTTAAAATTTTCTTGTTTAATCGTTAATCTGCAACGAACAGGCGCCCATCAAGAAGCTCCTACTAAGGGATAATGACGTGCCTGGCTTTTTTAAATCCGAGACTATTTATCACCCCAGAAGTGATGCTTAGATTGACAAATCATTTCATGTACCTTGTAGCTATGATCGAAGCTTATGCCGTAAACGTTGTCAATAAGGTTACATTACTATCCTACCATCAGAGTCTTAATCTTAGCCATATACTATCTGGTACATGTTTCCACTCAACATTTACGGGGAGGGTATAATAAAGGAATTAAATGCCAACCACGAAAATGCCTGAAAGTTTAAAAGAAAATAAATTTTCTGAGTTTGGAATATTTTTATTTCTGATTGTTTTTTCTGTATACGCGACATTTTGGAAAATGTTTCTCATAGCATTTTTGAGATTGATTTCTCCCCAAAAAAAATTTTTTATTACCTTCTGCCATTTATGTCTGAATCTATCAATGAATATCTGACTGTCCATCTTCTTTTATTTTACTCAAAGGGCCGTTACTTACATACTTACTTATATGGCTATAACAGAACGTTTGTTTCATTAGCCGAACTCAAAAGTGATCTCCAAGCGTTTCGATCTTCTGCGCTTCTTCTCCAAGTGCAGTTAAAACCTATTACTCTTTAGGATACATAGAGCTATATTTCTAACAAAACTAAGGTATGTCTTTAAACATATCTCGGTAATGTTATTGGTTGCTAGTTTTGAGAGCCTTATTAATAAACTAGTATATGGATTACACGTGGTCGTTTCCAATCATGTCATACTTTAATTCATAACTTTTTCTCTACCAACATGTGAAAAGATTAATGCAGGTAAAAGCACTTTCGTGAGTAAGGCTTACACGATGCCCATGGTTATATATAAATGGACTACAACAACAAAATTTAACAATTTTTGGCATAAAACTCAAAATATAAGAAACATTTTGTTTATTTGTGGAAGTTGTAGCCTAAATTTTTTTTTATGCGGGAAGTGATTTTAAGTCGATGGGCTAGCGAAAGGTGCGTCCCAGATATTTTTTAGGTATTACAAGCCCCAGATTTCCCTTTTTTTACTTTTTAGTTATCAAAATTGCAGGCCGTAGAAGTAAGAGGAGACCATGATTTGTTCGCGCCTGATTTTACAGGTTTAATTTCAAATTTTAGTTGTCATTTTAATGGCCAAATATTGTTTTTACACATTGAATTTCGAAACACACATACTCACATATTTTCATTTTAAGGTAGCCGTGGTATTCAACACAAGCTTAGGTGTTTGCATCCAATTTTTTTCCTTTTACATTTGCACTGCTTCAAAAGAATCCGTGTTAATGTAAATGTATAAACATATGTGCGTATTTATGTGAATAACACAAAACTTGTATTTTTACTAGTCCTCTGTTCATAATTTAATTGAACTCGTTACGTTAAGGGGAAATTCCATTAGTTTGGATTAGTAATCTACAGGCTTTGTTCACTTTTCTTTTTGCATTTGTATTTATCAAATCTTTCACTTATGGCATATTAGTAGCCAGTTAGTCGGACACTAAATATGTCTAATAAGCACCAGCTATGTTTTCCCGTTTTAAATGTTTTAAAAGTTTTAAAGCAAAAGTTTTAAAGCAGAACATTCCCTTTTGTCCTGTGCTATTTTAAGTGCATTTTGAATTTTTTATTTTATTATACCCCCATATATACATTAGAGGTGTATTTTGCGTTTGTAAAGATGTTTGTTAATCTTAAAACAGTAGTCTGGGACTCATCTCAAAGTAAACAAAATGACCCAGAATCCGTCCGTCTATCCGTCCGTCCTGATGGCTGGGTGGCCATTTAATCTTGTAATTAAAATATAGGTCGCAATTTCAAAGATACTTTGATAATATTTATTGTTTGTGGTAATGAGTGCAAATATTATCGATCCATTTTTTGATAAATCCTCTACCTGAAATAAGAATTTTAGGCTTTAAAAAGCTCAAATGTTGCTTAATCTTCTTTAAATTTGTCATACAAATATATTACTGAATAAAAATATTATCGGTTTATTTTTTTCATAAATCCCCTAGAAAAAAATATGGTTTTGGGTGTAATATGGGGGATTGATCGACACTAATTGTTTTTCTTGTTTTTTCTCTAAATACTTTTTTTTAATTATATATAAGGCTGAGTGTGTTAGCTACCAATAACCAACGTGAAATTTGTAATTTTTATTAAATGACTGCATTTTTCATATTAACTAATTTAGACGTAGATATCGTACGAAAAAATTAGAATTTTTCAGTCATGGTAAATTATTTAACCCAGCATACAAGGCAAACAAAATCTGCATTGAACCTAGTCACCTAGGCAATTATATTTTGTAAAACATTAATTAATATATTGTTGCTTGCTAAAGCACAAAAGTTCCTATTTCCTGGTATTTTTTTTATAAAAATTGGCCAGTCTAAATAATTAATATATAATTTTGTATTTGGTTTTAACTTAAAGTGTCATAATTTTTGCAACATTGAAGCTTTGCCACCCCTCACTCCCTGCAAATACCTCTTTTATTTCTAAAAAAAATCCGGTTTTAATATTTAAAGTTTATTAACAATCAAATAAAACATTTAGTTTATACACAAATGTACAAGGCATAATTAATAACTTCAGCCAGGTAGAAATTACTGCTGCAACAGAAAAGCCAGACTTTCTTATTCTATCCGAAACACATATGACGAAGGATATAAATGAAGACGAAATACGGTTACAAGGGTATGATCAAGTAATTTCTTTATCAAATTCCACAAGAACTGGAGGCATTATAATATATTACAAAAAGCACTGGAAAGTAACAACACAATTTGAAAAAAAAGATGATAAATACTGGTTTCTAGCATGTAAAGTTAAATATAAAAACATAAATATGACTATGGTAGCAGATCGCCTAGCGGTTCTGAAGCCGAATTTTGCGAAATTTTTGAAAAAATATTGGAAGATTTATATGAATAATCCAGTGACGTAATAATAACTGGCGATTTTAATATAGACTGGTCATCTAATAACTTCTACAGAAACAAAATAGAGAGTATAATTAATGATAATGGGGCTAAGCAATTAGTAAATGAATATACAAGAATAACCAACGTTTCTAGAACCATTATTGACTACGTTTTAACAAATAGCTATAAAGTATCTGTTAAAGTCTGTAATAATATAAAAATAGCAGACCACGAAATAATAAGAATATTTTTGAATGATGAAGAAGTAAATCATGCGGAGACTACTTATAACACATATATTTTCAAATATAAAAAGAGTTTATTTACCAGAGAACTAAGGGGAAAAATTAATTTTGAAGAAAATGATGATGTAAATCAAAATGTATTTATGTTGGATAAATGCCTTGAAGACACAGTACAGAAATTTATCTTTAACAAAACAATAATTAAGGATAATTATGTAAATAAGTGGTTTAACAATGAATTACGTTTGCTAAAAAGAGAGAAAATAATTAAATATCTTAAAGCAAAGCATGAAAACAGTAACGAGGCGTGGGCAAATTATAACTCAATTAGAAACCTTTACAAGGTAAAAATCGAAAATGAGAAATTTAAATATATAAACAATAAAATAAATAATGCAAAGGACCAGAAACAAATGTGGCGAGAAATTAAGGATTTAGTAATGAAAAAGAAGCAAAATCGTGTGAAAGCTGTGATATTTAGTAACGTAGAGTATAAGGAGGATTTTGAAATAGCTAACAATTTTACAAATATTTTATAGATAGTATAAAGGATATAAGAGATTCCATAGAAAAAGTGCAATATACAATCCAAATGCAAACATGCAACTAAAGATTTAGATTCAGTGCAATAACAATGTTAGAACTTAAGAATGCAATAAAACAAGTGAAAAATAAACCTGATTACTGTAAAATAACTACAAAGATGATTATGGACAATTGGCACTTGACGGGCGAGGTTCTACTAAATATAATAAATAAATCATTGCTAACCGGCCAATTTCCTGATAATTGGAAAGAAAGTATGATAACACCTATTGAAAAGGTAGCAAAAACAAAAAAAAGTGAAGAATACCGTCCTATAAACACACTGAAAACCTGTGAAAAGATTCTGAAAAAAATTGTAAAAAATCAGCTTGAGAAATATATGGAGATAAACAGCTTATTATCAAAATATCAATTAGGGCTTAGAAAAAAATTTTCCTGTGAGACAGCGGTGAATTTTGAAATAAATCGATGGAAGAAAATGGAAAGAAACAAAAAACTATTGGCATTATTTTTAGACTTTAAAAGAGCTTTTGAAACTATTAGTAGACATTTATTAATTCAGAAGTTATATACATATGTACGGCATTCAAGATTATGAACTTGCTTGGTTTAAATCATACCTTACGAACAGAACACAATATACTAAAATAAATAACATAAAATCAAATGGAATTTGTAATGATTTTGTTGTCCCAAAGGGTTCAATTTTGGGTGCACTACTTTTTATTATATATATAAACGATATGCCTAAAATACTTGAGAAATGTGAAATTGTACGCAGACGATACGCTAATATATACTGAAGGGGAAACTGATGAGGAATGCTATAACAATATGATTAAAGATATAACGAATGTTAATAAATGGTTGAAAATTAATAAAGTTAAACTTAAGGAAAACAACACAAAATTATTAGAAATAAATATTAACAACAAAAGAGAAATTAAAATCAATAATAAAAGTATTGAAAGAGTAAGCAATATAAAGTACTTGGGTTTTATAATAGACAAAAATTTGAAATTTAAAGAACATATTGAATTAATATGCAAAAAAATCAGTCATAAAATCGGATTTTTAAAAAGAATCAGAGGCAAAATATCCATTATTACTGCAATTAATATATACAATACCACAGTGAAACCTCATTTTGAATTCGGATCAACGATTCTTTATACATGCTGTAATGATACACAAGTGGAAAGATTGCAAAAGTTACAAAACAAAGCAATGCGTATTATTTTGAAATGCAACAGATATACCAGTAGAAGAGTAATGCTTCAATCACTGAAATGGTTAAGTATAAAACAGAGGCTTGTGTTAAATACTTTAAATTTTATACATAAAATGAAATATAACAACGCACCTGAATACTTGAGTGAACAGATAAAATATGTCGGAGAAGTACAGCCATACCGGCTTCGAAATCTGGAAAATTTCAGGATAGAAAGAGTGACTACAACAGCAATGCAGAGATCGCTTTTTTACAAGGGGCTTAAACTGTTCAACAAACTATCAGATGATGTTAAAACCGAAAGAAATAATAATATTTTTAGAAAAAAATGTGTGTTTTTTGTTAGAAACAATCAATTTTTATAAATTAATGAAATTGTAAATATTTGTAAAATTTATTATAATTATGAGATGTTAAAAGTATTATGAATACTAATAAAGAATAATAATAATAATAATAATAATAATAATAATAATAATAATAAAAATAATAATAACATTTTAGGAAAAATTAACCCCTTTATTTGCTAAAACGCAACGCCCTAAAACAAAAACAAAATGTATGGAAAAGTTTTTTAAATATTAATTTTTTCCATACAATTGCCTAAATATGATTTTTGAACGCAATTTGTATGTTGGAAATTGACATTCAATTAAATATATTATTTCAACAACAAAAACTCTTATTATTTTAATAAGGAAATTTATCCCACGTTTTTAGCATATGAAAGCTTTAATTAATGCCAAGCTTGATTTTTAGATGTTTTAAACTGCAAATAAGAAGATTTTTGTTCACGAAATTTTTAGTAGACACACAAACCGGCATAAACAACTTTTAAATCTAGAATAGGTTTCAAACATTGCTCCTGTATGGTAGAAAAATTTTATGTGTTTGATGTGTGATTATGCCAAAAAAAATCCGCGAGTTAAATTTTGACATCTTTATAAAAGTTACAAGTTAGAGCTCTATGTTTAGCTTTGCCGAATTTTATATACGCTTTACATTTTTTTGCTTACCCAGTCACCAGATCTAAGAAACTTGTTTTCAAACCATAAATATTATAATATTTGTGGTGGGCTCAAAGTGCATAGCTATCATAGTTTTCGAAACAGAAAACTCACAACATTTAAACGATTGCGTCGACTTCCCTGTCTTTAATGATCCAGAATATATATAATGCATGGGGTCACAAATGGATAATAAAAAAAGAAGTAAAATCGCTATATTCGGCTGTGCCGAATCTTTTATACCCTTCACATTGGTCTTTTTATATACCCAGCCGAGTTATTTTGTACTACAAATAATATAATAAAAATATCTTGTGTGAGTTTTAAAAGGAACGTTTGAGGTCGACAATAATAAAAGTTTTTGACATTATTTATATTAAAAGGTTAATAAAAGTTGTTAATTTTTATGGGATGTTTTAGTCCCCCTGCTTCTCTCCAACTTTTTTTCCAAAATGTTAGAATTATTTGATTATAACTTTTTGTAGAATATTTGAAGCCGATAGCTTTTATAGTTACCCAGATGTGGCGTATCAAAAATTCCATAAAAATTGTTGGTTTGTATTAGAGCTACCCCTTCCCCTGCCCCTGCCCAAAAAACTTTTTTTCGAATGTAGATCTTATAATCCTGTTACTTTTTGCAGAACTTTTGAAGTCAATTTCTGTTATTGTTTCCAAAATTTAGCATATCGAAAATTTCATAAAAATTTCATAATTTGTATGGGAGCTACCACTTGTTCACCCCCCACCCAAAAAATTTTTTCTTTAAAACATAACTCTGGATGTCCGATTACTTTGGGTAGAATAATTGCTTTCGATATCTGTTGGGAGCTACCCCTTGTTCACCCCCCACCCAAACAAATTTTATTTTAAAGTGTAGGTATTATTGTACAATTACTTTTGTTAAAGCATTTGATGCCGATAGCTGTTGCAGTTTCGAAATATGGCGTATCCAAAATTTCATAAGAATTGTTCACCACCCACCCAAAAAACATTTTTTTTAAAACATAACTCTTGATGTACAGTTACTTTTTGTAGAATATTTGATTTCAATATCTGTTAAAGTTTCCGAGATATAGCGCATAAAATATTTCACCAAATTTGTGCAACTGTAGTAAAAATTCCCCTATTCCTATCTGAAAAAACTTTTTTTGTATTAATTAGATACCTTCTTAAGGAGTATCCGTGCCAAGTTTTGTGGCAAGAGTAACTATACTTACTGATATATATAAGGATATATGGACGGATTTTGTCCTAAAAAAAATGGGTTACTTTGGGTTTTCGCTTATATCTCAGTCAATAGTGAACCGATTTTGCTGATTTTAAGTAGCAATTGTCTCCAGGATATTTCTAATAGTTTGACACCATTAACTGGGGTGTATCTTATTATTTGACTCCAGCAACTTGATTTCAACAGACGGACAGACGGACATGGCTATATCAACTTCCCTATCTATAAGGATCCATAATATATATACTTTATGGGGTCGCAAATGAATAATAAAAAAATTACAAACAGAATGGCAAACTGATATATACCCTTATCACTATGTGATGGGTATAAAAATGAGTAAACAAACAAGACATTAAAAAGCTGACTGGGATATCTCTTTAACCCACAAAAACAACAACAGCCGAAAGAACAAAGAATCCCATATGTTTCGAAATGTAAAATACTTTTAACAAAATTTCTGTTTTATTGCTTTTGGTTAAAGAAGAACACTTTTGGCATACTTATGCATTAATTTGCAAATGGAAAAAGAGATAAAAACATAATATTTTTATATCATCATCATAATAAATTAAACAAACTTAATGGCATTTGTTGTTATTCTTAATTCTTATCTGCATAAAATATTAACAATAATGACAAAAGTACAAACAAACAAATATATTCAATTCCATTTCATAGTTGTTTTACGAACATTAATAAAAATAACAAAAAACATCATTAACAATTCAGCATTATCAGTTAAAAATGCACATATTCGATTGCATTTCAGCGTATAAGTATAAATTGCTATTTTAAAGATTTCAGGTGAAATTTTTTGGGCTTTAAAATTAAAAAAACTTGAAACAAAAGATATATTTTGAAAAACTGAATTTCCTTAATAGTTTCCCTCCAATCAACTGAGTGTCAATATATTCAATGTGACGCTGACATAGATTCCGGGTCATAAGGGTCACGTAGACAACAAATATGCCAACCGTCTCGTCAATTGCTAGGCAAACATCCTTTTATTGGCCCAGAGCCGTCTTGCAGTGTTTCTTGTGGCGGCCATGTTGAAAGCTAGCTACTCTAATAGATGCTAAAAATGTTGCCCACTAAAATGTGGCCCAAGAGATTCTTGATTCCGTCAGAAGGTAAGTCTAATAGGCTTCTGTCAATATAACCTCAGATACCACTTGCACAATATTCGCAGGGCCAATACCTTGATCTTTGTTTTTTTGCGGTATTGAGGATAAGACCTCAGATCATGTACTCTGCGAATGCCCGGCACTCTGCGGCAGGAGACCAAGCATCCTGGGCGGTTGTTTTGCTGGACCAGCGGTCATTTAAAATTAATTGCACCGTAAGTTAGTAGGCTGGATGCTGTGCCCTATCCTTTAAGGCGATTTAAATGCCTGCAAAAATACCTTTTTTTGATGGCGGTGTACTGCGCCAGTTCTTATGTACATATACATGTACCCTACATTTAGGCTTTAACTGCCATAAATATTTTTTTCCACAAATTTTTTCACTTGTGTAAAATCTAATACTATCAATTGTCGCACGCAGGCAGATTTTTAAGAAAAGCTTCCTATTACGATGGTCATGTTTATTTTAGGTAAACTAAGAATTTATGTTGCTGTTCTTTTTTTTTATTTGGATGTAAATGAATAACAATTTGCCGACTTAATTTGTAGAATTTTTAGTCTCTGACATCAGCAACTTTAAACTTTGAATTTTGCACAGTTGTCAGGGGCCAAATCGTCACATTCGATTGGAATCGAAAATTCACTCGAATGATCGAGTTGTCAATGCTTTTAGTGAAGCTATTCTTAAAAGAAATTTTAAATTTCGGTTCGAATCGAATGTGACAAAGCTTTTATAACATCATGTTTTAACAACGATTCATGGCTAATTGAGACTAGGCGTTATTGAAAGCAAAATGGTATAAATATATATCTTCCATACGTTGTCAAAATTTTAAAATGTTATTCAGCCTTGCTTGGAGACGAAATATTTGCGTAGGTTTAACCGTTCCAAAAAATTTATATTTTAAATTAAACCTTTCTGAAAGGTAAAAGTTTTTACCTTTGCATACAGAGAATATATCACAAAAACCTTCAGGCAGAAATCTTTTTTTTAACAAATATTACTTAAGAAAAGATCATTTTGTGGATTCAATTATTTTGTTGCAATGCATTTTCTTCTTCTTGCTTCTTAAAATACACCAACATTAAAGTCTTTTTAAATTTTCACGTTTCAGTGAAACAAAGCAATTACCAACGTTGCGTTAAGCACCATACGTAATAAAACCACCATAAAAACCACAGTAACAGGACGATATAGATGATGACGATGCAATGTTTTAACTGCAAACTAACAATACTAAACCATAGGAGGACGAAAAAAAGTTGTATAATTGTAATTGCTGCCTTTGTTGTTTATGTAAACAAATCGGTGGCATTTTTGCCAAATCACGATGGTAATTGTAACGCAATGTAAAAACTAAAAATATAAACAGAAAACAAAACGAAGGACCTATTATATTTTACCAGGGAATAAATGCTAATCAACTTCTTTTAAAGAAGTAAAATGGCTATTTGGCTTAATGTTTGCCTTTAAAACAATAAATAAAAAAAGCAACTTTAAGTATTAAATTAGGAGCATTGAAAAATTTTAAATTATCTTTTCTAAAACTTTTTCAAAAATTTTGTTTTTTTCTTTGGTTTTAAAGTTTTTTTATTTTTAAATTTTGGGTTTTAAATTAAATTTAAGCTTTTATCCCTTCAGCTTGTAGCATTCAATATATGCATTTTTGCACATTCTTCTTCAACATGTGATACTTTTTTTAATGAAGACGCTAAGAGCAACGTATCGCTAAACCAGTGCCCGGACTAATGCAATGTGACATTTTATATATCACCTTATAGAGCTCGATAGGCGAATCGATCTTATGTTTTGATTAAAAATATGCATTGAAAAAAGAGAAGATGCCAGTAAGGAAAACAGAACAAAGAAAGGCAATAAATTTAACATTTAATCTACGGAAAAGTGTTGCTAAGGTAATAGTGCAATACCATTCCACATTTGACAAATTTTTAGACATCAAAATCGAAACTATCACACTTACAAGCACTAAACTACCGTAGCTTAACATACCATACATTTATAAATGGCAAATACTGGATAAAGTATATGCTGGATACTTTTCAATTTTCTCTTTAAATTGCAAGAACTGTTTTCTAAAATGACATAGACAGAAATCAGAGGAAAACTATGTCTGTTTTAAATGCTTAATTTTTTACAGTATATTTTCTTTTATTGGCTTGTGAGGAACAAAAGTATTCTAGTTTTTGTTGATTTTAAAATTTTTATTAGAATTAAATTAAAAATTAAGTTTTAAAACTCGATTAATCTTAAATTCGCTAAACGAGCACTTTTTAAAAAGTTCGACTAAGTGTTTTTGAAAACAAATAAATTTTTTTTGCTCTAAAAATTTTTGGAAATTTATCAAATTGTTTATTATCAATGTACGTATACGTAATTTCAACATCGCCATTAATATTATATTAAGTATACGTGCAGAATGAAAAGACGGTACACTTATACAGGTAGTACTAAGAACACAGCTGATTATGAATATGTGTTGATATTCTGTAAAAACTAAAGTCAGATCAATTATTGAATTTGAATATACTTTCTCAATCAAAAAAAGAATATACGGAAGGTGAATTTATTGATTCGTTTTGACGCTTCCTGTTTAAATGGAAATTGTTTATTGTAAGATTTTGTACAGGGCACACTAATACAGCTAGTATCAAGGCGAATCAAAAAAATTCGCCCTCTGCATTACTTTTAAGTGTTAAAGAAAGTAAATGCAAAAAATCATTTAATTTCAAAATAATTAATCAGACATTCTCTTTTACAAGATTTCAGGAAAAATTCATATTCAGCTGAGTTTTTAACACTACCCTTATTAGCGAATTCTGATTTTATATTAAATAGATATTATATAACAAAAAATTCTTCAATATTTTTCAGTTAATATTTGATATACATATACAAAATTTATTCTGGTCGGGTTTCTTTGAATATTTTCCCTTTGAAGGCAAAAATTATTATTTGTGTAAACATTTATAGTTTGTATTAACAAATAAGTGAGGCCTCCATACATAGTGATGGGACAAGGGTAAATACCCAAATGGTAAATTGGGTATTTAAATGTAAATACCCAGGTATTTACCCAAGCGCCTGGGTATTTACCCAAAATGTGGGTAAAATTAAAATAAAGAAAAATTTAAATAAATTAAAAGAATTTAATTTTTTATTATGAATTAGATTTTTCGAAAGTTTCGTTTCGAAACTTTAATCTTTCTAGTTGCTTCAGCATTGTTGTTGTCATCGCTCCCACTCATTACATTGAAATGCCATAAGCACGCTGATTAGCGGTTCTTATTAAAAATTGTTGTTGTGTTTGATGCAGCCAAAACTGCCTTATCTGAGCAAAACGCATTAAGAAATGTAAAAACAAAATGCACTTAAACAAAATATGTTCAAAATAAATTCGAAAATGCGTAAAATATGTTACAATGAGTATTTGTTATTCAAATGAGTATTTACCCGAAATTAGATAAATACCCGGGTATGAAAATGGGTATAAATGGGTAAATACCCAGCGTAGGGTAAATACCCAGGTCTAAACCCATCTTTATCCATACACCCATCTACACGTCTGTAATGATTACTTAATTTCTAAAGAAATTTTAATTTTTTATGGAAGCCCCCATGGATATCAAGAAAATTTTGAAATTAAAAAATAAATAGTAGTTGGTCTTACATTTCAGCACTTTAGGGGCACTCTAAAAGCGGGGGTAAAGATTTGTTATTTCAAATAAAATTTATTTTTGGGAGCCGCCATTGGGTTGCAAATAGCGGGTAGGTTGGTTTCGAAAAATGTTGAGGGTAAAAATTAATAGCAGTTGATCGTACATTTGTATCCTCTAGAAGCACTTTGGAAGCAGTGGTGAGGATTTTTACTATAGATGAATGCTTTCTGTTAAAAATTTTTTATTCAAACTTTTTTCAAAAAATACATAGTATATATATGTATGTATATTTGGTTTCGGTTTTGTGAAATAAAAATAAATTTGAACAGTTTTCGAAATATTTTTCTATTCAGGGGGCAAATTACAGCATTCGTTTGGAATCGAAAAACTTTTAATATAGGATTTCTAATTATAATTATTGAATTTCGTATCGAATCGAATGCCGTAATTTGCCCCCAGGGGCCAAATCATCGCATTCGATTCGAATCGAAATTTCAAAATTCTTATTAGAATTCCTATACCTAAAGCATTGAAAACTCGATCGATCGAGTAAAATTTCGATTCGAATCGAATGCGACGATTTGGCCCCAGGTTTTTTAATCAAACAATTGAATTTTTTTCAGGTTTTTTTTCTAGAAATTCTTAAAAACCAGCCGGGGGGTTGTGAGTTTGATTTCCACTAGAGGCCCTGGTAGGTCTGCTTTATGAAACTTTTCTTTCTTTCTTCTTTTTATTCTCTAAATTCCCTCTTTCTTCCTATCTCCATACTTATTACCACTTTTTCAATTTGATTCACTTCCTTTTAAAGGAAAGTTATTGAAAAAATTCTACTAAAATTGGATCACGTAAATGTTTTTCTATAAAGTGTCGTGCATATTTAAAAGTAAACTTCAAATAGCACACTCCAAGAATTATTGCGCATAAAATTTTTTTTAGTTATTGTACTATTTATTGTCAATTTCATTGAATTTTTTCTTTCAGCAATCAATTGAAGCAAAACTTTAAAATATTTAAAAAAAACATTTTTATTGGTGATTATCAGCATTTTATTTATCTCTGACATTCACACAAACTCTTTGACCGTAATACATACACTTTTGCTGTATTATTGCGATGAAAATCCCTCGTATTCAAAAAGACCAATCGATTATTAACAAGAACTGATTAAAACCTATTGTTATTTAAAAATTTTTCTTTTTAAACAACATAAAAAATGCACGCAAAACAATCAAAGTAAACAGGTAAACCATTAAATATCTGTAACCTTATTGTTACCATCAAAATACAAAGCAAGCAACACTTTAAATTCAAATCGTTTTATTGAAATCCAACACTGCGTATTAGTAACTTTATCTACTTAGAAAGCTTCTACAAAAGCACATTATTTATTCGCCAACAACTCTTGTCAGTTTAGTGGCGCATATAAAAAACCCATTTTATTAAGACTCACACAGACGATCACCACCAAATATTTAGTAAAATTTGAAACCTGAAACGATTATTTTCTGCATTCAATTAGTTCGTATTTAGTAGTTTAAGTTGTGTTATTGCTTGTGGTTTTAGGAGTTTTTGTAGGTGCAAAAAGTTTTTAATATACCAAAGATTTCTGATTAAATGGTTAATCGAAGTAATGAACTAAAAGTTTGAGCTGCTAAAGGCATATTAAAAAGGATTTTTTGGGCAGAAAGATATAATTGTTTTTGAAAAAAAATGAGAAAGGGTGTTATATTTAGCTAGGAAAAATCAAATATTTTCTTCCCATTAAAAACCTATAAGATTTTTTTATAAATTTTGGTATTTTTTTAATACAAATGTAAGTTCTACAGTGTTTTTTTGCTTCCGGTATTTAATCGATTAGTTCTTGATATTAACCCTTAAAAACTTTTTTGGAATTGGCCGGTTTGTATAAAGGTTTAAAATTCTCATTGTGATATTTATGAAATGTTTTCTAAAAATGAAGATATTTTATAAGCACAACCTTGTAGTGAGTTCAAGGCGATAGCTGCTATAGTTTTTGAAATATAGCGTATAAAATGTGTGTTAGGCTTATACTTTACTTACTCTTATCAATAAAAAAAACATTTTTAATCGATCTAAAAATATTATTATTGATCGAAAAATCGATCAAGGTTCTTTGAAAACTCAACTTAATTTTTTTAATTTGTTAAACGTTTTAGCTTCTTGAGCTGTGACCATTTTATTTATGTATAGTTGAAGCAAAGAACGAACTAAGTCAACTTCGAGTACCCGGATTTACAGTTAAGCGTATCCCAGAAGAAATATTTGGCATCAATTAAAGTCACTAATAGAATATTATAAAACAGGTTTTCTGCAATGGTTTGAGCAGACTTCAGTAGCTCATGATAGATTTTACCCTACCACTAACCACTAACACTTCAGAGTATTTTCATAGCGCCAAAAAAATTGGACTTCAATGTTGATCCAGCCGGTTGGCTAAGCTATAAATACGATTGCTTACTCTTAAACAAACTAATAAGCTTTGGCTCTGTGCAAAAATTACTAACTTTATGGCGTTTAAGCAACAAATCGTCTATCGAGGCCTTTAGCTTCTCTTCGTAAAGTATCAGTTGCTCTCTTAATCTCGTAGTGTACGGACGTGTCTACGCGAGTGTATATTTGTAATAGGTGATATTTGTAATAAGTTACAAAAAAAAATTTGTTAATATACATACCTACAAGACATAAGCGAGAATCGAAAATAAAAACAAACTAAACAAAATAAAAAAACCAAACGGTTAATGAGTAACAGTAATCGTAGTGACAGTGGGCCTAATAGCCGAAATGCTTACATTGTGTTAAGCTCAGAAAGCGTTAGCAATGAAAATATTAGAGACCCTGAATATAATAGAAACTATTTAAGTGCAAAACCGAAAACAAATACAAACAGTTTAAGTGCAAGTGTGCCTAATTTAAATAAATGTACTGAACAAGGGATAAATTTAGCCCAATCTCTGTTTAAAAATTATAAAAAAAATACCGAGGTGCCATCTTCATCGCGGTGTTCTTTATCAAGTTCTGGTGTCGCACCTACAGCTGCTAAAGGCGCTCCAGGCCCAATTTCTGCGTGTGCTCCTAAGATCCAGGTAGGGATGGACAGGTACGTAACAGTTCTTAAAAGGGGGAGAAGTCCGAAGTCGGCAGAAGTAAGTCAACCTGCAAAAATTTTAAAAGACGATGAAAGGCCAACCACATCGCAAAATCGCTTTGCCATTCTGCAAACAGATGATAATGATGGCCCCGTTACGGAAAAAAATTTTAAGCCTCCTCCAATTTATTTAAGAGAAAAAAACTCGAACGACCTCATTAAATTTTTAGTTTCATTAATAGGCGAAAAGAACTTTTATGTGTCGAACATAAAACGTGGTAATATATATGAGACCAAAATTCAAGTAAGTCACGAGAACGCTTACCGCGCCACGGTGTCGGAATTTGAGAAATTAGAAAAGAACTTTTACACTTACCAGCTAAAAAACGCAAAAGGCCTCCAGGTAGTCATAAAAGGAATTGACTCAAATGTTGACCCGGAGGAGATAAAGACCAGTTTGTGCAGCGAAGGATTTAAGGTAAGGACTGTGACAAATATTAGAAACAGGGAAAAATACCCTCAACCATTGTTTCGAGTTGAACTTGAGCCTGGTGATGCCAAATTAAAGAAAAACGAAACTCACCCCATTTATGGTTTAAGATATATTATGCACCGTAGAGTTACAGTGGAAGTCCCGCATAAGCGATCTGGACCTGTACAGTGCTTAAATTGTCAAGAATATGGCCACACAAAAACTTACTGTAAGTTGCCTTCTGTTTGTGTTGTATGTGGGGATCTGCATGTTACAACCAAGTGCGACAAACCAAAAGATGACCCTAGGGTGAAGAAGTGCAGCAATTGTGGTGGAAACCACACTGCCAACTACAGAGGTTGTCCTGTCTATGATTTAGTTATGCGCTCATCTAAGCCGAAGGTAGTTCCTGCCCCTCCCCAGCCGTTAAATATACCAACAACAAACATTCCCCAGTTATCACAGCCAACTACAAGTCAAATTTCTTACGCCAACGCTCTAAAGTCAAACCAGTCCAATGAACAAAGGCCAAACCAACCAACCGCACAACAACAAGTGCCAACATGTGAACCAACTGGTCCCAATTTTAGCCGTCTGGAAGCCGTAATTGACAATATGGTCAAACAATTTACGCATATAATGGCGCAAATGGCTAGCATGATGCAGGAGATGCAGAAAATGCAGTCTGCTCTTCTGCAGGCCATGCTTAAAAGACCATGAACTGCCTCAGGGTTTGTTTCTGGAACGCAAACGGCATCCGCCAACACAAAAACGAGCTCGACTACTTTTTAACACACCAAAAAATCGATGTCATGTTGATTTCCGAAACTCATATGACATCTAGAAGCACTTTTAAAATTAGTGGATACAATTTTTATGATTCAAAAGATCCCAGGGATAGATCCTGTGGTGGCTCTGCTATTTTAATCAAATCAAGAATTAAGCACCAATGGTTGGGTGGCCTATCTGAATGTTATATGCAAGCAACAAACGTCTGCATTGATGAATTTTTCCATAACCTTGTTATTTCATCAGTTTACTGTCCACCCAGATTCTCCATAACGAAGGATCAGTACAACAATTTCTACAAATCATTAGGTCCCCGCTTCATAGCTGCTGGAGACTATAACGCTAAGCACACATACTGGGGCTCCCGCCTAATTAGTCCCAGAGGTCGTGTCTTGTATGACTCCGTGTCAGAAATGGGACTTTTCGTTATTTCAACTGGACAACCAACCTACTGGCCAACAGACCACAATAAAATTCCAGACGTAATTGATTTTGGCGTAGCAAAAGGTATATCCTTGGAGCTCATTGAGGCTCAAGCCTCCTTGGATTTATCTTCTGACCACTCACCCACAATAATCACTATTTACAGTCCTCACCAAATAGCAGCTAGTGAGTTTTTCTTATCTAAAAGAATTAATTGGTTGAAATATAAAAAATATATTAGTACGCACTGCGCGGAGAACCAATCGCTAAAAACTCCCGGAGACATAGATGATTGTCTGAGCGTCCTAAATGAAAACATTATAAAAGCCGTTGAACATGCGTCTTCTACCTACCGCCAGGCTAGGTACAACAAAATTTTCTCTGAAGATGTGGAAAAGCTCGTATCTGAAAAAAGAAAAGCCCGCAGGGAATGGCAAAAACATAGATCGCCCCAACTTAAAACTAAGCTGAAAGAATGTACAACCCAACTAAAAAGCTTGTTGGAGACTCACAGAATGGCATCACTGAAAGAGTACCTGGAAGGTCTAGACGCGACTCCTCAGACAAATTATTCCTTATGGCGATCAGCCAGACGTCTTAAAAGACCTGTTATCGCAAAACCACCACTGCGCAATCTGAGAGGATCCTGGGCTAGAAATGATGAAGAAAAATGCGATCTGTTCGCAAATCACTTCAAAAACGTATTCACTCCCAATTCATGCACTGACGTGAGGGAATTACCGCCTGTTGTTGCAAGACGTCCTCTAGAAATACGTTTCCGATTTGCAGATGTTGTAGAGGCTATCGCTAACCTTAACGGTAAAAAAGCTCCTGGCGTTGACAAAATAAGCAACAAAATGCTCATAGAACTGCCTCTTACTGCTAAAAGAATCATTCTTTTTATTTTTAACGCGATAATTCGGCTTGAACATTTTCCGCCTATATGGAAAGTTGCCTTAGTAAAGATGATTCCTAAGCCTGGCAAAGATCCCTCGAAGGTAGAATCTTATAGGCCCATAAGTTTGTTACCCACAATGTCAAAATTGTTCGAAAAACTGTTAAAAAACAAGCTAAATCCGATCCTGAATGACAACAACTGCATTCCAAATCACCAATTCGGCTTTAGAAGTCAACATAGTACCATCGAACAAACTCACAGGTTGGTACAGGTTATAAGAAAAGCCTTTGAGGAAAAGAAGTACTGCTCCGGGCTTTTCATCGATGTCTCACAAGCTTTCGACAAAGTATGGCATGAAGGCCTTCTAAACAAACTAAAGCTCAACCTTCCAGCTAATATTTTCAACCTTTTAGAAAAATACATAACAGGCCGACAATTTATGATCAAAGAGGGAAACCAAATAAGTTGTTCCCAACCAATAGAGGCTGGTGTCCCTCAAGGAAGTATACTAGGTCCAATTTTGTACTTGCTTTACACGGCAGATATGCCAACCAATAGTTTCACACACACGTCGACATTTGCTGACGACACTGCTTTCCTTAGTATTCACAAAGACCCTAAAGAGGCTTCGAACCAGCTGCAACAACACGTAACCCAAGTCGAGAAATGGGCAAAGCTATGGGGAATAAAGATAAATGAACAAAAATGTACCCACGTAACTTTTACTTTACGCAAAGAAACGTGCCCTCCAATCACTATCAACAACCATAATGTGCCTCAACGATCTGAGACAAAATATCTTGGTATTCACCTAGATCGCCGCCTTACATGGAAGCCTCATATAGATGCTAAGCTGACGCAAATGAAACTTAAAGCTGCTCAAATCCACTGGCTAATTGGTAGAAACTCTGTGCTACGTCTTGATTGTAAGCTTCTTATCTACAACTCGATTTTAAAACCAATTTGGTGCTACGGTATACAATTATGGGGCACTGCTTCCGCCTCTAACATCGAAAAAATACAACGCCGTCAAAATAAAATCCTAAGAATGATAACTGGTGCTCCGTGGTATGTGAAAAACAGCAACATCCATAAGGATCTAGAAGTTCCACTAGTTAAAAGCGAAATCCTGAAATATGTGGACAAGTATTTAAATAAGCTGGAAACGCATCCAAATCCGCTCGCTCGAAGTATCTTGCAACATAGTAGGCACTCCCGACTGAAAAAGAGGGATACTATTGCGCTTAGATGAATATAACTATTTTATTATGAGAACTTAAATTTTAGTCTGGCACTGGCTGGGCTAATATTAATTACTTAGTCTTAAGATTTGAATACTTATTGTTAGTTCGCTTAAGCGAAGATTCAATAATAAAATATATGAAAAAAAAAAAAAAAAAAAAAAAAAAAATTTAAGTTTTGGAAATGCTTAACATTATCTCAAGAATATGTTTGATTGATTGAACGCTTGAAATGTTATTGGTCTTTGAAAAGTTGGTTTTAACAAAGAGACCTAAAAAATTCCAAACGTTTATCGTCACACTGTCTCAAAAGCAATTTAACAGTATTGCAAGGTACTGCGCATTAAATTGAAACCTAAATCAGGACGGAAAAAAATATTTAACAGACATTTGCAGGGAAAAAAATTCGAGGCACTACTTCGAAAAGCATCGAACACTTCTATTTTAAAAGCAGTCCGTAAAGTAAAATGGACAGGAGGAGATGGCTTAGTTGACTTTCAAATCTATAAGATGTAAAAAATTCAAACTTAATTAGATCCCAAGTGAATATTACAAAAATTATTGATATATAACATTAACATGGTATATCTCGCTACAATTTTTCTTTTATTGCTTTAAAATGCATTTTAAAGCAACACAAAGAAAAAAAGGAAAATATTTTTGGGTTTATTTAAAACATACTGGCATGTTAATGTTAAGTGAAAAGGTAATAATTGTTTTTCCAAACACAAGCTGACTTTTCGTTTTTAATCAATCACTTCTGAAAACCCTTACTTTCCAATTGCTTTAACTCAAAAGGGTATTTCCCTAACTTTTCATCTAACACCTATATATATCATTCGCCTTTTATTTACATTTTCTTTAACAATGTAAACTAAATGCTAAATATGTGTAAACGATTTTTTCCGGCGCACCTTGAGCGGTGTTGATTGTTTATCTGCGTATAATTGCCAAAAACAAAAAATGTGTAAATTTTTTTTGGTGGTTTTTAGCTTTTCAATTTGCCAGCCCATCAAGACTGATAAGTCTATACAGTTTTACACGTCAATGAAAACGTTCATCAGTTATTTATGTGAACAAGGAAGTGAGTTACTTTTTGAAGGAGCCCAGGTCTGAGTAAGCAACAGGGTGCGTGTTATTTAACATTTTCATTTTCAATTCAAACAAATTCTAAATTTATGATGTGTTTAAGTTCATTTTTGTATGTTTTTTTTTTAATTTTTGGCCACTTGTTGTTTTGAAATTTCATTCGAAGAATACAACAGTGCAAATGAAATAACATATATTTCAGGTATATTGATGTTGCGTGCCATTTGTTGATTATCAAATAAACACTTAAATTTAATGACTGCGTTGATTAACGATATGAAAATGGCATTTTAAATATTTAATGTTGAGCAATGAAAACTACAATTTCTTTAATTCTAGGTCGAATAGTATTTGCATTTTGTAAATGTTTACAATATATTCGTAACAAATTACATACAACAATTTATTATTGTAATATATGTGTAAGTGTGATGTGGCTCGAAATTTTTTAAATAAATTTATTTTTGCAGGAAATAAAATAGATTGCCTGCAAAGGATAATTTAATCATTTATAAAAAATATACTTTAAGCAAAATTTGCTTTTTCAGTAAAAAAAACTACCGATAGCAAAGTAAAAAATAAAACAAGATATTAATTTTTTCATTTCAGTTTAACCAAAGATACAAAACCTATAATTTTTAATCTAAATTCATGAAAAAGAAATAATTTAACAGATAATGATTCAAAAGTGCAAACTCTCTTAAGTTCAGATTTAAAATAAAATTAAATGTTTGTTTTTTATTTTAAATTTTTTAATAATTTTTTGGGATTTTTAATTAATAAAAAACTTTAAATTTTTAGCTTAAGAGAATTCGAACTTTGGGATTCATGTTTCATTTATTTTATCGCTTGGAGTGTTTTTAATTTTATTTTAAATTTAATTGCAAAAAAGTCACCTTTTCTAATTGTGACCGGCGCATCCAACCTACGGCAAAAGATCATATTGATAAGCACTTCATGACTTACGGCTGATTTTTATTTATTTTATTTTATTGAGCTACAACTAAATGTGTAAGAAGAAGGGTCACATCATTTAAAGTGGAATTGCTCCCTACCGACAGTTCTACCTTCACGTTTGTAAATAATTATATCGAACTAAAATCTTAAAGAAATGAACAAAGTGGCACTCAAAATATGAAGTTAAAATTTTGAATCATGTTTGGATGTATCTTGTTTTCAACCTAAATAATGGCCCTTAATTTTTCCTAGCAACAAAAGAAGAAAAAGAAACTGCCATTAGCTCCAGGTATAAAAGAATAATTTTGAAACATTTGAGCTCATAAAATCTTATTCATTGCACAAAATTACATACTTACTTCGGTCTTTTTCGCTTCTTCTCCAACGTCTGCCTACAAGTTTTGAGATGTCTTTCCCAACTCGAAGAAAAACATTGCGACAAACTAATTGAAATATTAACAACCAACTTTTACATATGTAGGTACAATACAATGGCCTCCACCCTAAGTGACATACATACATATGTGCAACATCAACTAAAATTGTTTTTTTGGTAGCAGCTCACATGAGCCACCCTGTGGTTCATACAACACCGATACTCGCCGTCAAGGCAGAGTTGTCTATAGATTTTCCGAAAACTTTTCCTTTTGAACATAATTGTATTTACTTTATTCCAGATGTTGATGACCAAGTTTTCTGGAGAAAAATCTTATTGAAATTTTTGAAATATCTGTGCCAGTAAAAACAGTACTACAAAGCCTTGGTTTAATGAAGAAATTAGAACTAAAAAAACAAAAGTAATTATGAGTACAAATGTTGGAAATGTTTAAAACTGCTGAACTGGATAAAAATTTTCTAAAGCCAGAAAGGAATTAAATAAACTAATTAAACACACAAAATTCTCCTACTTTTCTAATTTTTTTTCAACTGTTGTGGACTCAAAGAAAAACTGAAAGATTATTCGTTATATTGTCATTGGTAGATCAAGTAACGTAAGCCCTATGGAAATGAATCTCAATTTACTAAATGAAAAATTTACTGGAATTTAAAACGTAAATATTTCTCAAAACTATTACTCTTGTAATACCAATGAAATATGTAACAGCTCAAGACCAAAATTCTAATTTCGATCTGTTTCTCAGTATGATACATTAAGCCAAAAGCTTAAATCAAGTGCAATTGGCCTGGACAAAATCCACCAAAAATTTTTAAAACTCGTCCTACCTATCTACCTTCCACAAATTACTTACATCTTTAATACAGTAATTACTAAAAGTATCTTTCCACAAAATTGGAAGTATGCCAAAATTGTTCCCATTTCTAAAAATAGTAATGAGTATCACCCGATTGATATCCTTTTATATTTATCTAAGGTTCTGGAAAAACTCTTACATGAACAAATGGTTAGCTACTTACAATCAAATAATTTATTTACTGATGTACAATCTGGTTTTCGACTAAAACATTGTTGTGCTACTGCACTTCTTGAAGTAACGGATTAAATTGACTAAATTGTTCTTTTTTACCTCCACTGCGACTGATCTTGTTTCATCTTACCTAAATAATCGATATCAGTTTGTAAGCTCATATAACAAACAATCGTTGCCGTTGCAAGTAACCAAAGGTGTTCCCCAAGGGTCCATTTTAGGTTTTCTACTGTTTACAATTTATATAAATGATTTATCAAAAAAGTTTTCATATTGTAAGATTCATATGTACGCCGATGATGTCCAAATTTATATATGCTGCGAACATGATAGGACTGATGATTTTATTGTTAAATTGAATTATGATTTATCTAAAATTGAAGCTTGGGCTGCAGCAAATGGTCTATGTCTGAATCCTGTTAAATCGAAGTGCCTTGTAGTCTCTAGACATACTACACAAAAAAGTATTGAACCCAATATCACTTTGAACTTGCAACAAATTGAAATAGTTAAAAAACGAAAAATACATGGTGTGATCATATAAACACTTCTGCAGGGAAAGTGTTTGCAATGTTTCGTTAATTTTGGGCCACTAAACACTCAACGCGCATGCTTTTGGCCAAATCGTACCTAATACCGGTTTTACTTTATGGCAGTGAAGTTTTTGCAAGTTGTGACCAGAAAAGCTCTAGAAAATTGACTTCTACATATAATGCTATTCTAAGATATGTCTTCAATTTGGGACATTTTTCTCATATTACACCCTATGAGACTAAACTTAATGGCGTACGTTTTGGTGACCTGTTAAATATTCGATGTCTTGTTCTCTTATATAAAATTATTTATACTGGCGTGCCATCGTATTTTTATAAACGTCTCTCTTTTACGCAGTCCAGAAGAAATAACAACCTTGTTCAGATAAGATTTTGGAGGCTTATATCTGAATGGCAGTTTTTTGTTCATACCACTCGTTTATGGAACACAATACCATCGTCTATACAATTCATTAGGTATACAACGCAGTTTAGGAAATGTATTTTTAATTTTTATTGTCGTAATTGTAAAATGTGTTATCTTTTTTTATTTGAACGTTTTAAAATGTAAAATTTATTCATATTTAATATTGTTTTGCTTCTTATGTTAATAATTGTTTATATTTAATGTTATAATTTTTTATTGTATGACACATTTAAAACTGAAACAAATTGTTTTTCCTGTACTATAATTATAAGACTCTAAGTTTTGTTGTATAGTAATGCCAATAAACAAATAAATAAACTCTGCCCGGCCTCATCTGCTTTTGCAGGTACCTATTCTTTACCGCCATTTATAAAAAAGTTGTATATGTAAGAGAATATTGTTCCTTTTTATCTCAAAACTGGTGTTGGTTTTACTTTGTTTATTGCAGTGCCAGGGTAGACAAAATACCTGAACAATTCATAGTTGTAGTTTTCCACTTCTACTGCTTGCTTTGGTCTACCCAAGCCACTTTAATAAATTCTCTTACGATTTTTTCAAAGTTGCAGTTAATGGTCAGATTTATGTCAATATTATCGTCGAAAGAGGGTAACAAGTAATGTTTTGTGTATAGTGTGCCAGTTCTATTCACATTTGCATCTTGTACTATCTTTTCCAAGAGGATGTTAAAAATATCACAATAAAGGCTGTCTCCTTGCCTAAAAGCTTGTTTTATACTGCAAGGATTGTGTATCAGTTTATTTCATTTCAAAGTCGTAACAGTTTTTTAGGGATACCAAATGCAGAAAGAGCTTAAACATCTCATTTTGGCGAGATAGTTTGCGCTCAACACCGCATTCTGGGATTGTTTCTTTGGTATCTTTATCGTTACTATCAACAGATACTAACAGGGGGGGAAGTGATTGGTCCATTTGATTTTCAGCACAATATCTCTAACAACCATCAGACTTGGCAGAAAAATGGTCCTATACCAACCCTTTAGTTTGGTGTTTCATTCTATGGTATGGTTTTAGAATTTTTAAAAGTTCTTAACAACTCATTTCACTCACAGTCACACCCTTCTATTTCCTCTTCTTCTTGGGGAATAGACTTTTCTCCTCCTTTGTTTTCTTACAATGTTGATATTGACTTCAGCGTTGCCCTGTATGCCGCATTCTTTACTTCATTAGTATTATGGCATTTTGGTCGTATAATGTGTTTCTAGGAAAAGACAGTTGATACCCAAGAATGAATATTGAGATTCCTTCTTTGAGTGAGCAATGTTTTTCCATTATAATACACGCTTAAAACTTGATAAAAAATGAGGATTAAATTTAAAAAAAAAATTAATCTTTGTAATTTTCATAACCATTTAAAGCAAGTTCTCAATGGATTCGTCTCAATAACACCTCTATAAGCTAACCAAAAGTTCTCAATAGTATATTATAATCACTAGAGGCCAATCCAACGCTTGAGCTGCAGTCGGGAGTTTGGTAAAAAAATTTATTTTCTAAATTTCACTGACCCCCGCCGAACTTTTTAAAAATATTTGTAAGCAACATTTGTGTAATTTTGTTGTGTTTCCTCAATTCTTTTTACCTTAGCAATAAACCTGGTAGGGGAAAAACGCGTTTGTGCAGGTGTTTATTAAATCCAAAAATAAAAGTCTGGATCCACCATCATTTATAGCGATTGATTTAGAATCACTTCGTGAACCTGGCAGAGTGTCTACTTAATACGTAAAAATACTTAATTTAAACTTGGCACTGAAGGTGGTGACGAAAAGTTGCTTAAAAAAATATAAGTAGAAATTGCAATATAAACAAAAATCAAAATAATAAATGCAAGAATTTGCTTAAACCCCATAAGTTAAACAAAAAAATAACAAGAATATAAACTTACAGTCGACGCGGTGCAACATGACCCTGAACTTCAGCTTATTTGTCGTTGATGCAAAAATAAGCGGCAAAATAAAAATAATTAATTTAAAAAAATTATCTACCCCTTTTGACATTCAATAATACAAAAAAAGTATTTCAATTTATCTAATCTACAGACGGAACTGAACCGTTAGTTAAGTGTTGCCAAAGAGAATTTGAAAATATGAACTTAAGCCAAAATAATGAAAGCAATCATTAAACTTTTTCACCATTGCGCGCAAGATATTTTGTAAGTTCTATTAATAAAATCGGATAATTCTTTCTCAAGCTATGATACAACTAACAAAGCAGCCTCTTTAAAAATCTTTAATCTTATTAAAAAAAAAATTTAAGTAAAAATCTTATCCATAAAATTTTAAATATTCATTATTTTTGTACAGAGGAGACTAAAACACTATAATAAAAATTATAACAATTGAAATGGTTATCAAAAATAATTTTGCTTGTTGCATAGTGGAATTGACCTATTGGGGCACCTATGTTATAGGTATGCCTGTCAAAAGATTTATAAAAATGATTCAAAGGCTAAAGTTATAGCATTTTAAAAAGTTTCAGCAAATAGTTGATGCAAACTAGTTTCTTAAAATTCACTTTTTTTTTAAAAAAAATTGTATTAACTGGGCATAGTTAAAATATTATCAAAAACTAAATAACTTTATTAAAACTTAACTTTCAAAGAAAACCTTCACTTATTGTATCAGGTTATTGGATTTAAACTCTGGCGATACAATATTTTTTGCCCTACCCTAATCATATGCAGTAAAATATTAAAAAGCGTTTCCTTCACCAAATATAGATCTCTTTTCACTTATGTCCTAACTAAGAAACTTGTTATTTTAAATGTGTTTTCATATGATATTGTCTTCAAATATATCTCGTGGTCACTAACCAGCTTACATTTCCTATTGTAATCTAGTATTTATCGGTTAATCTGCGGCAGCAAAATAATCGCTTATTATTTAATTTTTGAGTTGTACAAAAAATTTTTTAAATGTATCTAACTTAATTTTACCAACTGGTATACTGAACACAAGTCTTATTAATCCATTTTTTGATACACAAATATCGTCCCGTAATAGGCATTTTAGGCTAAAACTGACTCGAATACTACTTTATTTTCACAAAGATTTAATTTTTTTTTATTTTTATGCCCCCATTTTAATGAACATGAAGATTCTTGGTCCATCTTTTAGAAAAACTTCAATAAAAATTTCCCCTTGAAAAAGCATTTTTGCGTTAAGCTCTCTTCAATCTTACTCCATTTTCACAAAATTTTGCGTCAACCTATTGCAAACATTACAAAATAACTATTTTACTATTTTAACCTGCGTTCATTTTGTACATGCGGTGGTGCTTAACATAAAATAAATTGTGGTATAGTGGTATAATATGGTTAGGATTGATCGACTATGACTTTCTTAATTTTTTTTAATAAAGTTTGTACAAAAATCACATTTCAAGAATATAGATAATTAATTTTTAATTGCACACACTTTGCACATTTGGCTTTTGTTTTTAAAAGTAGTAACTTTCAAAACATTTGAGCTAGTTTATAATCATTTCGGGTATAGTTTAAATATTTTTCCAATGTCCGTATTCTTAAAAAATTCTGTTATCTGCATAAGATATTTTATATACTCTTACCCAACCTATACCTACACAAATGCAAAAATAACATCAACCCTAAACTTGTCAGTAAAGCAAGGCAAAAGAAAAATAAACAATAATTTCAAAGTAGAAAAAGTGCCTCTGGGAAGATATTTTTTAAGAATAAGTTACAAAAACGATGGTTGAAGCTAAACAAGAAGAAATACTTTTCTTTTCTAAAACAAAAAACTCATCTGGCCATTGGTGCCTCTTGGTGCTTGTTTCTTAATATTTGAAAGTACACGGATATTAAAAGGAAAATTACAAAAAAAAAACTTTATGAAATATAGTAAATTCTATTTTTTAAAAATACTTTAAGTTTTTGGCATGACTTTGTTCTCATTTTGCCTTTTTCTTAGCTTATTTATATTTTTTAAAGTTTAGTGTTTTAATGGCCTTCAAGCTGGAAAAGAAGAACAATTCCTTACAGAGATGTAAATAAATTTATAATACAATGTATAAGATTGCAATTGTGTATGTGTTGGTGTGTGCGTGTGTGTGTATTTATGTATATATGGGTGTTTTTCATGTCAGTTAGATTTTGTCCTCGGCTTGATGCACTTGCACTTAGAAACCTTTTATTTTTAAATAAAACCCACAATAAGTACAAAAATGTAAATGTATAATGTAAAAGTTTGTCTATTTTTTTTTTAATTTAACTTTCACATATACAGCAAAATTGTTCCCCGGAGCCCGAACGTTAGTCGGGTTTTAACTTAACATAACACGAATATCAACGAATGCCCTTAAAATAAGAGTAAATTAGACAAAAAATGTTCTCATGTTTCATGAACAGACCAACAACCTCAACACGGGTTGATGTAAAATTTTTTTTACTGAATAACACTGTGAAAAAACTCCCGTACATTCTTATGGGACATGTTCTCTCATTGGGCAGCTAGGATCTATACCAACACACATATTAACAAGCATATGTATGTGTGCGTATTTGTTTATTTTAAGCAAAATTTTACGCATTGGGAAACCATTTGGCCACTTATATTTTTTTCGGTTTTTTTCTTGGGGTTTTTTTCAGTTACAACTTATTTGTGGTATGTGTATTATGCTTTGTTTCTGCTTCAACAAGACCAAACAAGCACAACTACAAAACGTTTCTGTCAGTTTAGGATTTATTTTAATTTTCTGTTCTTTACTATAATACACTTTTGCATCATTTTTTTTCTTCTTGTTATATGGACTTAAAATACTCATAGTAAATTCTGGCTGGAATTTTACTTTGCTGCAAAAATAGCTGCATCATGTAATTTAATTTTCTTTTTTTTTTTTAGTTTGAAGCTCAAAGGAAAGTTAAGAACTTTTTGTGGTTAGTTACACAGTTGAGCTTAGTTTATTTCTTTGTATGAATATTTTTTTCGCTTATTTTTGGTTGTTTCCCAGATAAAGGTTTTAATGTAAGGCCTATGAATTATTTTAAATAAACACAAGTTGCTCAAAATGTTTAAAGTATGTTTAAGTGATATTCCTTTTAATAATATAATTCGTTAGTCTTTTTAAAAATTTAACTAAAGTATAGTTTATATATTTTTATATAGAATTTAAATCAAGATATAATTATTCTAAAGCTTTTGGGAAAGTCAAATGAAGGGCACCATAATTCATTTAATTTTAAGTGTCACCGTATATATAAAGTGCAGAATAGTTAAGAAGATTTTTTTTAAGTTGAATTTTTTTTCGGGTAAATGCCTTCTGTGTGACTAAGGATCAAATTTTAAAAGAAAATTTACACATATTTTAATACATATCGAGCCTTTGGTGCAATACCGTAGTAATTCAAAAAATCGTGAACTGAGAAAAATGCATTTGAAGTTTTGAACCATCTTTTTGATAGTATTTTCGTTTACTAAAGTTATTTTTTTACAAATTTTTAAATAAAAAGGAATGTTTTTAAATAAAAAAAAAAGGCCAAAAATTATTAAAAATATGAAATATTTATTTATATTTAAGTACTTTGTATCAACCTATCAATGATGTATCGTTATTGTCACAAAACCTATGACAAACTTAAAAATTAATTCGAAATATATCGTTATAGCAAATAAACTTTTAACAAGTAAAAAAGAAATCAAATTATGCAGTTGTGTTTCTGTGCCTAAAACGTAGCAAAAAATAATATTGTCGCCTAATGGCGTTTTATAACTACGTTTTTATCAAATTGTTTGTTTTATTTATGTTTTATTATATTTTATTTACTTGAGTTATTTGTGTTATTAATTTATTTGTACATTGTATTTTGAGCCACCCTAATGTTGTCTTATTTTCTTATTTACCAAATTTGCATTGATACATATGTAATAGTTGTTGTTCTTTTTAACATTGATCTTACTGCAATGTTTGTTTTCGTCAAGTTTTTTATATAAAAGAACCGTTGCTTTTAATGTGTTATACAAAGCAAGAATTTATAGTTCTTAGATTTTTTAAAGATTTTGTTAAGTCAGTTTTGTGAGGGAAAACACTGCGGTAAGAACAAGTGAATTAATTAAGTGTTTCTTTTTGTAATTTAATGTATTTTGTTATAGAAATAAACGCGCGTGAACGCACAAGCACATACTTGTTGTTGCACAAATAAATATTAGTGCTAAGTTAATAATTAAAATAATCGTGTTTCATTTGGATTAATTTGGCGTTGTTAAATTCGCCCCTCACAAGCGACCGTCGCAGCCAGCGACAATTTCTTTATTTCGCAATTTTGCAAATATTTATAGTTCCATATCTGCCGGAACAATTGAAAATAAATATTTAGCGCGAAATTAAATAGTTCCTTGTCTGCCGGAACATAGGTTGAAAAATTTGGTGCAACAAATTAATAAATTGTGAAGTTTAAGTGGCTCTTTGTCTGCCAGAATAAAAAGAAAATATTAACTTAATAAATTAGTTTGGTGATTATTGTGCTCCTGTACAATTTTGTGTTACAATGCAACGCTCCCCAACCAGAAAAAGCCAGCGTTTACAGCCAACAATGAGTCAGCATACGAACAGTTCCTCATCTGCCGGAACAAAAGTTGTGGCTCAAGAAGTGACTTCCCCTGCCGTTGAAGTTTCTTCCTTGCCTGTCAGTTCCCATGCCGCCGGAACATCCTTGATGACACCTGCCACAGAAATACAAAACGTAAGTACAGTTGCCATGTTTAAAAACCACCAAACTAAAAATACTCCCCCTGACGCCGGAGTGCCAACCAGTTCCTACGTTGCCGGAACAACATGTGCTGTAGCCACCACTATTGCCGCTACACCTGCCATCATTCAACATAACCTACAAAATTTATGCCAAAATAATTTCAGTTCTTCAGTGTTGCCGCCATCGCCCCAGCCTAATTTGGAATACCTTCAGAACCAATTTAACGTTTTACAGGCCCAGCTGCTTAATGCCCAAAAAGCTTTGTCCATGGCTTTGAAGGCCAATCCCACTTCAAATTCGTCAGCTACTTTGCCGCAACCATCCAACATGGCGCCTCCAGTAACGGGTGTGTGCAATATTAGCTTCGAGAATTCTGCCTCTGCCAACGTCGACTGCACTGACCGTCGTACGCCATTTTCTAGTGTGAGCCATAATTTAAACAATTTGTGTACAAATCAACCATTGGCGCCAAATGCGCCATTTTATCAAAATAGTGGTTCGATGCCACTGCATAGAAAAATTTATGATTTACCGGAATTTAAGGGTAGCCCCGAAGACTGGCCGATGTTTTTGACTGCATTTAATCAGTCAACTGCTGTTTATAATTACAACAATTTTGAAAATTGTTCAAGGCTTCAAAAGGCTTTAAAAGGTGAGGCACGTGAAAGTGTAAAATCGTTGCTCATACACCCAGATAATGTTGGTACAGTTTTAAAGCAGTTACAATTTCAATATGGTCGCCCAGAAATGCTAATTAGATGCCAGCTACAACAAGTAAAAGAAATTGCAACAATTGGCGAAAATGCAGTGGAAAAATTGGTGCCATTTTCTGTAAAGGTTCAGAATCTTGCTGCATTTTTAGAAAATGCTAATGGACGACAACATTTGGCCAATCCTACTCTAATTGAAGAACTAGTTGGTAAGCTCCCTATGAGCAAACGAATGGAATGGGCTCGATATGCATCGACAATAAATCCCTATCCTACTATTTTGGACTTTAACATATGGCTAAGAGGTGTCGCTGATTTGGTAAGAATAGTGCAAAATTCTAGTGTGGCTCGAAATAGTGAAACAAAACGGAAAGTTGTCCTCCATGCCGCTGAGGGACAAAGTAAAGAACAAAAATGCCCTGTGTGCCATGCAGGTCATAAAATATATGTGTGCAAAAAATTTGCTGCATTAAGTTTGCCTAATAGATGGAATGAAGTCAAAAAGTTGAAGTTGTGTTTTTCGTGCCTTAGGGGGGGACATTCAAGTAGACTTTGCCAACGTCGAAAAGAGTGCCCAATTGAAGGTTGCCAAAGAAAACATAACAAGTTGTTACATGATGTTATAGTCAACACAAATGAAAATAATTATGTGTCCTCTGCTTCAAGTGGTTCGTCTAATGAAAGTGAATCTGTTCTCAGTTGCGTGTCTCAATCTGGGGACAATAGTGTGTTGTTGTTTCGTGTGGTGCCAGTTATTCTTTATGGTCCTAGTAACAAAATTGAAACCTATGCGTTGTTGGATGAAGGTTCATCTGTTACTATGGTGGACAGCTCCTTGGTGAAGCAACTGGGTCTTCGGGGGCAACAAAGCAAATTAAATTTGAATTGGTACGCTGGAAAGGCATCGCAAGAAAAAGCAACAGTTGTAGATCTATATGTAAGTGGCGTAAGTAAGCAGAGGAAATATGCATTTAAAAATGTTTATGGAGTGTCAAATTTGAAACTGCCGGCTCAAACATTTAACATGGATTTAAGTGGTCATTCTGATTTGCCCATTAAATTATACAACAATGTGGTCCCTCAAGTGCTGATTGGACTGGATCATTGTCATCTTGGTCTTCCTGATGAAATCGTGCCTTTGCAAGAAAATGGTCCATATGCTGCTAACACACCTTTAGGTTGGGTTGTATTTGGCAAAACTGAGGGTAAGTCATCTAATAATAATTTATGTTTATTGTCGGTCCAGCCAGAGCAACGAGTTTATGACTTGGTGGCAAATTATTTTGAAACGGAAAACTTTGGTGTCAAAATATTGCCGGTCGTAGAATCAAATAATGACTTACGAGCTCGCCAAATAATGGAAGCAAATACAACAAAGGTTGAAGGAAGATTTCAAACGCAGCTTTTATGGTCCACCAATGATGTTGTGTTGCCCGATAGTTACTCCATGGCTCTAAATAGATTATTTGGCATTGAGAGAAAAATGAAAAAGAACCATGAATTTGGTACATCATATAAGGCCATAATACGAGATTATTTGTCTAAAGGGTACGTACGTAAATTGTCACCTAGTGAAGCCTCTAATGTTTGCCCTAAGACTTGGTATCTTCCACATTTTGGAGTGGCCAACCCTAACAAACCAGGGAAATTGCGTTTGGTGTTCGATGCAGCCGCATCAGTTGAAGGTGTGTCCCTAAATAGTAAGCTGCTCAAAGGTCCTCAAAAATATAAGCCCTTGCCATCTATTTTATTTAATTTCCGAGTTGGAGCCGTGGCTGTATGTGGAGACATAAAAGAAATGTTTCACCAAATCTTAGTTGCTCCTGAAGACAGGTGTTCTCAACGATTTCTTTGGCGTGATGATGAAAATAAACCACCAGAGGTCCACGAAATGTTGGTTATGACGTTTGGAGCTGCCTGTTCGCCATGCATTGCGCACTACGTCATGGAAACAAATGCACTGAAATTTCGAGATCGTTTTCCTAGAGCGGTAAAATCTATTTTGGACCACCATTATGTAGATGATTTTGTAGACAGTTTCTCGACACCAAAAAAGGCTATTGAAATTGCATCACAGGTTCGTGATATACACAAATCAGCGGGATTTGAACTACGCAACTTCTCATCAAACAGTTCAGAAGTAATGATGGCTCTTAAGGCTACTGCTGATGGGCCGGTAAACTTTTCTAGTGGCGCTAATGAATTACAACAAGAAAAGGTACTTGGTATGTATTGGTATTTTAAAGATGATACTTTCAGGTTCGATTTGAAATTCCACCATGTGAAGGCTGAAGTTTTAGATGGCTCAAGGTGTCCAACAAAACGTGAATTGCTAAGTGTGGTTATGTCTGTGTTTGACCCACTTGGATTTCTGTGCCACTACATGATAACAGCAAAATTAATAATGCGTGAGGTTTGGCGCCACGATATTCGATGGGACGATGTTTTGCCTGATGAAGTAAGCGGCATATGGGATAATTGGCGTCAACAGTTGCAGAACGTTGTCCATGTTAAGGTGCCTAGATGTTATTTTAGAAATGGTGATCCTTTTCGGCTAGAGCTACAGGCTGCTGTTCTTGGTACTAGGCTAATGCAGACAATTTTGAAAGAACACCCTGTTAAGGTTTCTCGAATTATTTGCTGGAGCGACTCAACGACGGTCATAAGTTGGATTTGTTCTGAAAGTCGCAAGTATAAACCCTTTGTTGCTCACAGAATTGCCGAAATTCTTGACGCTACTAGCCCAGGAAACTGGAGATGGTTACCTACTAATATCAACGTCGCCGATGAAGCCACAAGAATGAAAAATGATGTTAGTTTTTCTAATGAAAGCCGCTGGTTTAATGGCCCCAAATTTCTGTATGATCGTGAGGATGAGTGGCCTAAAACTGTCAACACTTGCACAAGTAACCTAGAAGCTGAAGAACTACGTCCTAAATATGCCTTAGTAATAAGCCAGCCTGCAATTTTTGAATTTAAAAGGTTCTCATCATATTTAAAACTAAAACGTACTGTAGCCTGGGTATTACGTTTTATAAATCGTTGTCGGCGCATACAAAGCTCTGGGGGTGAAAATGGTTTAACTGCCGCCGAGCTTAAATCTGCTGAAATAACTCTTTGTCACCAAGCGCAACGAGATAAATTTTCAGCTGAAATTGAAATAATAAAAAACGAAGGTAATCTGCAAAAAGGTAGTGAATTGTTTAAATTGTCGCCCTATATTGATGAAAATTCGCTACTTCGAGTTAATGGACGTATCGACGCTGCCAGTTGGTTACCCCTTGACTCCAGACGTCCCATTATATTGCCATCGTGTCATCCTATTACCGATTTATTTGTGGCTCATATACACAATAAAATGAAGCACCAAAACTTTGAAGCAACAATATGTGAAATAAGAAGATCTTTTTGGATTCCCCGGCTAAGAAGAATTTTACGTAAGCATGTTTCTAATTGTTATATTTGCAGATTTCATCGCATACAGCCAGTGCCACCACTTATGGGTCCTTTGCCAAAAGACCGATTGACGCCTTATATTCGGGCCTTTACATACACTGGTCTAGATTATTTCGGCCCTGTCACAATTACTATTGGTCGTCGTCATGAAAAAAGATGGGTGGCTTTATTTACGTGTCTCACTATAAGAGCTATACATTTAGAAGTCGCCTTTGATTTGTCAACAGATGCATGTATTCTGGCGATACGAAATTTTATAAATCGACGTGGCCTACCGATCCGCATTAGAAGCGACAACGGGAAAAATTTTGTTGGTGCAAATCAAGTTGCGAAAAAGTTTAGTGAGGTGTTTGACGTCGCTCGAATTCAAGATGAGCTCTCTAACAAAGGCATAGAATGGCAGTTCAATTGTCCACATAATCCTGCAGAAGGCGGCGTATGGGAACGAATGGTGCAATGTGTCAAGCGGGTTTTGCAGTCAACTTTGAAGGAATCTGCCCCTCGTGAACATACTCTGCAAAGTGTTCTAATTGAAGCAGAAAATATGGTGAACTCTCGCCCTCTGACTCACTTGCCGTTAAGCCATGAAGATGAAGAACCATTGACTCCTAATCATTTTCTATTGGGTTGCCCTAATACGTCGCAAACTCCTGCTGCAGCTATTGAAGAAAGCCCTATTGTATTGAAAAAGCAGTGGCGAATCTCGCGGCAGCTACGCGATCATTTCTGGAATAGATGGATTATCGAATATTTGCCCACGCTGACTAGACGCTCCAAATGGTGCCAACATACAAAACCGATTGCTGTTGGTGATTTAGTTCTTATTTGTGATCCAGCAGTGTCCCGTAGAGACTGGAAGAGAGGTCGTGTTGAAAAAGTATTTCATGGCAAAGATGGTGTCATTCGTCGTGCAGAAGTTCGTACTAGCTCTGGCACACTTAAACGCCCTGTCTCAAAGCTGGCAGTTCTCGATTTAGAAGAGTGAATCGTAGCCGATCCACGGGGGTGGGAATGTCGCCTAATGGCGTTTTATAACTACGTTTTTATCAAATTGTTTGTTTTATTTATGTTTTATTATATTTTATTTACTTGAGTTATTTGTGTTATTAATTTATTTGTACATTGTATTTTGAGCCACCCTAATGTTGTCTTATTTTCTTATTTACCAAATTTGCATTGATACATATGTAATAGTTGTTGTTCTTTTTAACATTGATCTTACTGCAATGTTTGTTTTCGTCAAGTTTTTTATATAAAAGAACCGTTGCTTTTAATGTGTTATACAAAGCAAGAATTTATAGTTCTTAGATTTTTTAAAGATTTTGTTAAGTCAGTTTTGTGAGGGAAAACACTGCGGTAAGAACAAGTGAATTAATTAAGTGTTTCTTTTTGTAATTTAATGTATTTTGTTATAGAAATAAACGCGCGTGAACGCACAAGCACATACTTGTTGTTGCACAAATAAATATTAGTGCTAAGTTAATAATTAAAATAATCGTGTTTCATTTGGATTAATTTGGCGTTGTTAAATTCGCCCCTCACAAGCGACCGTCGCAGCCAGCGACAAATATTGCTTTATACTTTTTTCGTAAATTGCTTTCTGTTAGTAAATTTCTTGTCATAAAGCAAATATTTCATTATTGCAAATAAATATTGCTGGAAATACCTAGAGGCAATAAAGACATTTTTAGCTGTAGAATCTGAACAATTAGAGGTGGGATCATAATCTTTTTTTCTTTAGATAGATATTTCCCCAAAGATAATTTCTGCATACCCTGCTCAAAAAATTAAAATTTTGAGTTACTACGGTATTGCACCAAAGGCTCGATATATGTATATGTATATGTATATGCAAAGCAAAATTGACTTAAAATTTTTAAATTTTAATGTGATTTCTGAGATTTGATATTATATTGGATCCATTTGCTAACATAAAAAATGTTATGAAAACAGGCTAATTTTCGAGGTAGCTATAGCCTAATATGTTTACTCTGAGAGAACATTTATATAGGTACTATGTAAACAAATTTACTAATAATAACTACAAACAAAAAACTTTGTCTCTATATAAAAAATATATGTGCCAAATTCCTATCTTTTAAGCTCTTAAACATATATTCAAATAAACTGTAAACTTACGAACTGTTGTCTGTTCACAGGAATTCATGGACACGCAGCCGGGCGTGCTGACAGATGTGAAAAGCTTAACGTGAGCACCTGCCGCGCAGACTTAATCTCACGGTAACTTAACGCCGTCACGATATTGCCCATGATTTTGCACCCCAGATGGTTTGCTAGACCACCCAGGTAGCAATTCTGCACCATGACTCATTGCTGAGAAGTTGGGCTATCTAAGCCCGGATTGCGTCTCCAGTTTTGGCGTCGTCATTTCCAGTCAGAACAGATCCGCGCCGACAAAGACACATATCCACATACTTGTGAAACAGCTCCCAACCTTCAGCGAAAATGATTATTGTTTTATTATGTCGCACCTCCACACTGCGAAACCCAGCCCATTTCATAAGATAGTTTCATTAGGGCTCAATCATTCCACCTTTTAATCAACGCTTCATAATCTTCTCACTCTCAGTCAGGACCGCATCACTCACTTCAACATGCCAATGTTGGCCATTTCATTATTTGCTACTACTCTGACGTGATCTTGTTTCAGATCCTTAGGTCCCCAGCCGTAGCCAGCTTCCTATTTTGAAGCACACTTACACCTCTTCAGCTCTTTATTCCGAACTTTAAGTTTTTATAAGACGGCGCCAGTAAAAGACGGACGTCAGTGTATAAAGTTTCGTTCTTAGTTGCCCCGCTTGGGGATAACCACAGCCACCACGTGTACTCTAGAAGAAGGCCTCACCAATAATCAGACCATGCACCATTGAGTACATGGGGGCTTTTTGATTCCCGTGGTACCAGAAAGAACTCCGGTCAGCTTCGGAAATCTACTTCCATCAACTCCTACCAATTTTCATTTAGCACAGATAAGATTATGGTACGCTTTAAACATTGTATTGCTGTGCCAGTTATTGGCAAGGAAACAACATGCCACAGCGTCAACAGGAACAACCTGCCCCAAGGTAGACCAGTAGATAACCATATGCTCATATTAGGCCCAAGACAGATTGTTTTGTACCAATTACTTTTATATCAAAAACCTTATTTAAGCCTAATTAGGGCGAAGGATATCTTACCTCCCATTCAATAGAGAAACATTTAATAAAGTATTTTGGAAACTATGATATATGTACTCTTTAAACTTTACATTAACCAATAAGCCCATTGTAATGCCAATCGGCTGGTTTAAAGCAGAAGGTTAGAAAGCTTAATAAGGAGGGCTCCAAATAAAATATATTTCATGTAATTTTTTCACATAAATTTTGTTTAAGTTTTAAATGTTTAAAACACTTCACACTGACGCTAGTTTTTAATATCTTTTGTAACGATATATTGAGATATCCTTATACTTTATTATATTTTAAAAAATAAATTACTTTAACTGGCTGCCAACTACAAATTAAAAGCAATAATAACTTTGCAATCATAAAAACTACATTTTTAAATTAATTCTTGTTTTTGTAATTTATATCTGCCAAGATAAGCAAATGATATGACAATAAATTTGTTTAAAATTTTTAATTCAACTAAAGATAATATACAAGGCATGCAATAAACCCTAGACGAAACTGAAAATCATAGAAAAATGTTTGATTTTAAAATTATTGTTTTACTGTTTAATATTTCTCTGGTTTTTGATTTTAATGTTTGTGTTATTCTTATGTGTTAGTTTGTATATAAGTATGTAAGTTGGTTTATATATGAAAGATAAAAAATATTGCATACTTAGCACAATATGAACTTAAAATATGAAATAAAATTTATGAATGCAACTAATTGCATTCACCAATTAATTTATTTATTTATTTTTTTTTTTTTTTTTTCATATATTTATTATTGAATCTTCGCCTGTGGCGAACTAACAATAAGTGTTCAAATCTTAAAACAAGGTAGTTAATATAAGTCCAGCCAGTGCCAGACTAAAATTTAAGTTCTCATATTATTATCAAGCTTCATATAAGCGCAATAGTATCCCTCCTTTTCAGGCGGGTGTGCCCACTATGTTGCAGGATGTTTCGGGCGAGCGGATTTGGGTGAGCTTCCAGCTTATTTAAATACTTGTCCACATAGTTCAGGATTTCGCATTTAACTAGTGGAACTTGTAGATCCTTGTGGATGTTGCTGTTTTTAACATACCAAGGAGCACCAGTTATCATTCTTAGGATTTTGTTTTGCCTGCGTTGAATTTTTTCTATGTTGGATGCGGAAGCAGTGCCCCATAATTGTATACCGTAGCACCAAATTGGTTTCAAAATCGATTTGTAGAGTAGAAGTTTACAATCAAGACGAAGCACAGAGTTTCTGCCGATTAGCCAATGAATTTGTGTAGCTTTAAGTTTCATTTGCGTCAACTTCGCATCTATATGAGGCTTCCATGTGAGGCGGCGGTCCAGGTGAATGCCAAGGTATTTTGTCTCGGTTCGTTGAGGCACCAAATGGTTGTTAATAGTGATTGGAGGGCACGTTTCTTTGCGTAAAGTAAAAGTTACGTGAGTACATTTTTGCTCATTAATTTTTATTCCCCATAATTTTGCCCACTTCTCTACTTGGGTTACGTGTTGTTGTAATTGGCACGAAGCCTCTTTAGGATCTTTATGAATACTGAAAAAAGCGGTATCATCAGCAAATGTAGACGTATGTGTAAAACAGTTGGTGGGCATATCTGCCGTGTAAAGCAAGTACAAAATTGGACCTAGTATACTCCCTTGAGGTACACCAGCCCCAATTGGTTGAGAAAAACTTATTTGATTTCCCTCTTTGATCATAAATTGTCGACCGGTTATGTACTTTTCTAAAAGGTTGAAAATATTAACTGGAAGGTTAAGCTTAAGTTTGTTTAACAGGCCTTCGTGCCATACTTTATCGAAAGCTTGAGAGACATCAATAAAAAGCGCGGAGCAGTACTTCTTTTCCTCAAATGTTTTTCTTATAACCTGTACCAGTCTGTGAGTTTGTTCTATTGTGCTATGTTGACTTCTAAAGCCAAATTGGTGATCTGGAATGCAATTGTTTCCATTCATGATCGGAGTCAGCTTGTTTTTAAAGAGCTTTTCGAACAATTTTGACAATGTTGGTAACAAACTTATAGGCCTATACGACTCCACCTTCGAAGGATCCTTACCAGGCTTAGGAATCATCTTAACTAAGGCAACTTTCCATATTGCCGGGAAATGTTCAAGCCGTATTATGGCATTAAAAATAAAAAGAATAATTCTTTTTGCGATAAACGGTAGCTCTAAAAGCATTTTGTTGCTTATTTTATCAACAACAGGAGCCTTTTTATCATTTAGGTTAACGATAGCCTTTACAACATCTGAAAATCGGAAACGTATTTCCATAGGGCGTCTAGCAACAACAGACGGTAATTCCCTCACGTCAGTACACGTGTTGGGAGTGAACACGTTTCTTAAGTGACTTGCGAACAGATCGCATTTTTCTTTGTCATTTATAGCCCAGGATCCTCTCAGATTTCGCAGTGGAGGTTTTGCGATAACGGGTCTTTTTAGACGTCTGGCAGCTCGCCATAGAGAATAATTTGTCTGGGAAGTCGCATCTAGGCTTTCTAAATATTTATTCAGTGATGCCATTCTGTGCACCTCCAACAAGTTTTTTAATTGGTTTGTGCATTCTTTCAGTTTATTTTTAAGTTGAGGCGATCTATGCTTTTGCCATTCTCTTCGGGTTCTCCTTTTTTCAAATAAAAGCTTTTCTACATCTGCAGAAAAAATTTTGTTGTACTTGGCCAGACGATAAGTAGACGAAGCATGTTCAACGGCTTTTATAATGTTTTCATTAAGGCTGTTCAGACAATCTTCGATGTCTCCGGGTGTTTTTAGCGGTTGGTTTTCCGAACAGTGGGCACTAATATATTTTTTATATTTTAACCAATTTATTTTTTTAGTTAAGAAAAAATCACTAGTTGCTATTTGATGAGGACTGCTAATAGTGATTATTGTTGGTGAGTGGTCAGAAGATAAATCCAAGGAGGCTTGGGCCTCAATAAGCTCCGGGGATATACCTTTTGCTACGCCAAAATCTATTACGTCTGGTATTTTATTGCGGTCTGTTGGCCAATATGTTGGTTGTCCAGTTGAAATAACGAAAAGTCTCATTTCAGACACGGAATCATACAAGACACGACCTTTCGGACTAATTAGGCGGGAGCCCCAGTACGTGTGCTTAGCGTTATAGTCTCCAGCAGCTATAAAGCGGGGCCCTAAAGATTTGTAAAAACTGTTGTACTGATCCTTCGTTATGGAGAATCTGGGTGGACAATAAACTGACGAAATAACGAGATTATGGTAAAATTCCTCAATGCAGACGTTTGTTGCTTGTATATAGCTTTCGGAGAGACCACCCATCCACTGGTGTTTGATTCTTGATTTAACTAATATAGCTGAGCCACCACATGACCTATCTCTGGGATCTTTTGAGTCGTAAAAAGTATAGTCACATATTTTGAAAGTGCTTCTAGATGTCATATGAGTTTCGGAAATCAACATGACATCAATTTTTTGGTGTTTTAGAAAATATTCGAGTTCGTTTTTGTGTTGGCGGATGCCGTTTGCGTTCCAGAAACAAACCCTGAGGCAGTTCATGGTCTTTTAAGCATAGCCTGCAGAAAAGCAGACTGCATTTTTTGCATTTCTTGCATCATGTTGGCCATTTGCGCCATGATCTGCGTAAATTGTTTTACCATATTGTCTATTACGGCTTCCAGGCGGTTGAAATTGGGGCCCGTAGGTTCATTTGTTGGCACCTCTCTTTGTGTTGTTGGCGGGTTAGGCTTGCTTGCGTTGGGCTGGTCAGACTTTAGCGCGTTGGCATAAGAAAGTTGACTCGTAGTTGGCTGTGCTAGTGGAGGCATAGAAGTAGCTGCTATATTTAACTGCTGGGAAGGAGCAGGAACTACCTTTGGCTTTGATGATTGTCTTACTAAATTAAAGACAGGGCAGCCTCTATAGTTGGCAGTATGATTTCCACCGCAATTGCTGCATTTCTTTACACGAGGATCATCTTTTTGTTTGTCGCACTTTGTCGTAGCATGCAGGTCTCCACACACCACACAAACAGAAGGCAATTTGCAGTAAGCCTTGGTGTGACCATATTCTTGGCAATTTAAGCACTGCACGGGCCCATATCGCTTATGTGGCGCTTCAACCACAACTCTACGATGCAAAATATATTTTAGGTCATATATAGGGTGAGTTTCATTTTTGTTTAATTTTACATCACCAGGCTCAAGCTCCACCCGGAATAATGGTTGGGGATGCCTTTCCCTGTTTCTAATGTTTGACACAGATTTGGCTTTGAAGCCTTTGCTGTACAAACTGGCCTTAATTTCTTCCGGGTCCACATTTGAATCAATACCCTTAATCACAACCTGGAGGCCTTTTGCGGTCTTTAGTTGGTAGGTGTAAAAATTTCTCTTCTGTTTTTCAAATTCCGAAACAGTGGTACGGTAATCGTTTTCGTGATGAACTTGAATTTTGGTTTCATAGATGTTACCACGTTTTATGTTCGACACAAAAAAGTTGTTTTCACCGATCAATCCTACTAAAAGCTTAATGAGGTCGTTGGTGTTTTTCTCCCTCAAATAAATTGGGGGAGGCTTAAAAGTCTTCTTCTCGGGTAATGGAGCATCGTTTTCCTCCTGCAAGATGGCAAAACGGTTTTGCGATGACGTTGGCCTTTCGTCATCTTTCAGAATTTTCGCTGGGTTGTTAATCTCTGCCGATTTGGGGCTTCTTCCCCTCTTAAGAACTGTTATATAGCGATCCATTCCTACCTGGACCTTTGGAGCTTGTGAAGAAAAATGACCGTGACCTGTCTTTAGCAGCTGCTGGTTCAACACCAGAACTTGATAAGGATGAGCGCGATGAGGATGGCACCTCGGTATTTTTTTTTATAATTTTTAAAAATAGATCGGGCTAAGTTTGTCCCTTGTTCAGTAGACTTATTTAAATTAGGAGCACTTGCATTAATTTATGGCACAAAAATATTAAACGTTTTTCAGCAGGAGCTAAAACCCATTTCACACACATACATACACTGTAAGGCTTTGGTGACATACTTATACTTTAATACATTCCCTGCTTACGGATAAATGTATGTTTGTATTTATTTCTCTATAACTCTTTTTTTAAAAAAGAACAAGGATAATATTTTAAAAACAATAACAACAAACATTATTTATTATAAGCATAATATTTTAACAGGAAAACACAAAAATTCAATACTTTTAAATAAAAACTGATAAACAACACAGTTTCAGTTCCAAGCATTTTACTTAAAAAAATTATGTTTACGCACAATAAAAAAAGCAATTAAATTATTTTGTAAGGAAAAACAAAATGCAGTTTAAGGAACACGAAAATCAAAAAAAATACAAATTTATACATATGAATTGAGATGCATTTACAGTGAGTGCATGGCGAGTGTTACTGAGCGCTTTACTTAAGAACGGCATTTTTTTTAATTTGTGCAATGCAGTGGTGGATGTCGTTACGTCAAAAAAAATTTTAAAATGAAAAATTTTGAAAAACTGATAATTTCGTTTTTAAACGATCGTTTACTTATTAGATTGTTTGTCACACAATCACACCTAAATGTGAATCGATATTCATGCAATTTTTAGCACAGGCACCGTAGTTATGCTATAATTTTTATTTTTTAAAGGGGCGTTACTACACACACCCAAAAATATTAAAATTTAAATATAAGTTGATACTTTTAAGGCATTGATTTTGTTATTAAACTTTCAATGCGTATTCATGCCTTGTAAAGTCAAAGTGAGCGCAGCGCCCACAACAACTACAATATTAGCTCTAATTTTTTTGCTGCACAAAGTTTTTTAAGACTTTGTACCAATACAGCTTTCAATGACAAAACTTTTAGGGCAAAAAATTAGTCAAAAAACGCTAACAAAAACTAAAACTCCGAAACATGTACTCCTAGAGTACTTAATTTTTTAAAACATGTTGCATGTTTGTGGCTTTTATTGTTAAAATTTTGAGGCCAGCAAAGTGGGCAGGGCCACGATCACAAATAATTCTTTACACTGGTGCTTCTGGTGAATTGATTTCTTTAAGATTTTGTACGCGGGTACAAGGGCTCTAGTTTTAAAAAATGTTTTATTTAAAAACAAAATGCTTTTTAAAACCATTTTATATATTTTAAGAAATAGTATTCATTGTAATATACCTTGAAAATTTCCGACTTTTCTTTTAAACCTCAAATGGTGAACAAATATTCTCTAATATTTAGTAACATACTGGATGGTTTTTACTTTTTTATATATGCTAGAAATGTATGAAAAGATCTTTTTCTTAGATAAAATGATATAAAAAATTTTCTCTATCCTATTTTAAATGTTTGTAAAAGCACCCAATAAAACATCTTTTATGCACTATTTAAAAACTTTTATTCAAAAGTATTCCCCTCTCATTTAAAGTATGCGAAATTTTTTAAGAGTTTGTAAACACATAAATATAACTTCTTTTTAATGCACAAAAGCCATAAAACGAAAACGGAAATTAAACAACATAAAATCCTTTGCTGTCATTATTGCGACATTTTCCTTGTGATGCTTTCCAAGGATTTTATTTATTTTTTTTTGCGTTTTTATTGAAACTATAAATAAACATCTAGATACAAAGTCTTATATAAAATGTTTTTTAAAATTATTTATTTAAAGAAAAATTAATATAAAATCATATACGTGATAACATATACGCCCAAATATATTTGATTTAAGTTTGTTAAAGGCAGGAAAGTACTTAAAATATGAAAAAATTTTCATCATCTTCATTTTTCATCATTTTTATATCAATTCAGCTTAATCTTGTAGCTTTAAAAATTGCAAAACAACTGATTTGTAAGCGCTATTAAAATGTCATTTTCTAAAACGGGAATTACATTGGGACCATAGTAAATTAAAAACCGGTCACAAAAACATTTCTCTGAATGTTGGACACAAAAAAAAGTAATATTATAGACAACTTAAGCCATACAATATATGTAAAAAGGATACTTTAAAGAATGGACTGTTATTTACCACTATCAATAGGCATAGCCCTTATACCAAAAAAAATTATCCGGCCCAAGTTTAATAGAGGATTTGCTTAAAATTAGGCGGACAAATTTGGCTTTAGATGACAAAATAGTATCATCAAACAAATCCACATATTAGTAAAAATATTAAAACTTTTGATTTCATTGCTATCGCTCATGCTTTCGACAAAGTGTAGCATTAAGCAAACTAAAGCTGAGCAGGGAATCTTTATAACGTTTTGGAGAAGAATGTAACGGACCTACAGTTCATGAACCTGGTACCACTTAAATTGCCTTTAGCCAAGGAAGGCTGGAGTGCCTCAAGGTAGTACATTAGGACTACTCCTGTGTTTGATATACCCAGCAGATATGCGAACAAATAGTCAGATAATAACATCCACATTTGCTGATGATACTGATATTTTTAGTACTTACGAAGATCCTAAAATAGTCTCAAACCAATTTTAATGAACAATGTTTATTTTACCTAAACTCTTTGTGGTCATTTACACACTTTAGCATTTGCCTGAAACATCGATTAAATGAAAGTCACATATAGATAAGAAGTTGACACCAAAAGAAACTGAAATCATCCTAAATTGTTTGGTTTATTAGTAGAATTTTTTTGTTGGACTTGATTGTTAATTGTTTCTCTACAGTTTGATTTACAAACTTTTTATGGGGGAATTTTCCTGTCTTCAACATAAAAAAAATTCATCTTCGTTTAACCAAAATTTTAGTTATAACAACTGATGCTCTTTGGCATATTTAAAATCACAACAACAACAATTTCCACTACTTCCATTTGAAATACTGAGCAATGAGGACAAGTGTTGAAATCCAAATCCAAATCCGCTCATTCAAAACATCTCAAAACATAGAAAAAACTTGTTTAAAGAAATGGAGCATTGTTGCTCTTAGATGAAGCCATCTGATTTGGTTAATAATTGATTTTGCGAACGGGCTGGTCTAATTTAGGACGTTTTAAAATTCGACTACATATTTTGATAATTCACAAGGAGCCTCAAACTCGTATGTCTTAAAACAATAATAGAAAAAAATCAAACTTCTGTAAACAACTCCTCATAACTAAGTGTGATATTTACAGTAGGAGTCTGTTGTCATTTAAAAAAAAATTTATTTAGGGAACTCACAAGGTGTTCTATTATGTCCTATTGTCATATTGTAAAAAATTTCACAAAGGTTTTGTTATCTTTCATATAAACAAAAACTAAAAAAATACTACGTCGTTTAATATGCTTATTAAATTTTCACAACAACTTCACATACACCCGCGCCGAGTGTCCAATAGTTGGTAAAGGTTTTTAAACCATAGTGAAATTAAATAACAATATGACAATAGGACAACTATAACACCTTTTGAATCCTCTAATCATAAACAATTATTCAATTTAATTAAAATGTCAGAAATAAAAAAAAACAATACAAAAGCTAATTTGAACGCTGCAATATTTGACTTGCGAAAAAAGAAATTACTGAATCTGTATTTGGTTAAGTTTAAAAAAGTCTTTGTTAAACTAATTGTTAACAATGTAGGGGTTATTTATATATACTTATATGCATACATATATAACTATATTTAATAGTTTCACCATTTTTGCTGCCGGCATTAGCAGGCGCTTCATAACATTCATTTTTGTTGTAATTTGTTTGCATGTTTTGTACTTTTTTCCGGGCCAGATTCCAATCACGCCCTATTTTTTGCCTTAGACAAAAGCATTTTGTGCATAAAAAGACGCAACGCTGTCTTCTGCAAATGTTACACAAATTTTCTCTAAATATTATTTTGTTTTTTTATTTATTTTTTTTTAATTTTAATGTTTATATAAGTACAAATATGTATACATATGTTTGTATGTATAAATTAAACACTATGGTTAGGGTTTTTGGGAAACGTGCCAGTTATTTTATTTATTTTAAGAATCGTTTACAATTATTGCTCTCCCGCTATGTGGATCGCTTAGTTCTAAGTTTAGAAAACGACTAAAAACTAAATGCTTGTTCAAAAGGTATTTTTAAGAAAATAACAAAAGAAATAAGAAATAACTTCTTTTAATATCAAATTTACAATAACAATTAAAGAATTATAAATGACAATAAAGAAATAAGAGAGTTTTGCAATTACAATATTAATAAAGAAAATAACAAATGATAGAGAGAAAGAGAGAGTTAAGATTGTACCTTAACTATCCCTCCTTTCGAAAAACAGGCGTCTCGACTGTTTATCATTTTTACAAAGTTCTTTTGTTACAATTTTTTTTGAATTTGAAAGTAAAAATTTTTTAATTAAATAAAGTATTTCAATTATTTCAATTTTTCTTACAAATCATTATAATAATGTTTAGCTTTTATAATACTTTTTTTATTAATAATATTTTTTTTTTTAAAGCGTAGACGATTTGGAATTTTAAACTTTATTTATTCAAATTTTAAAAATTACCTCAAATTGTCCTTATGAACAGGTCTATTATCAATTAAAACGGAATGCCCTAAATCTTTTTCAACAGTCTTTTCAACATACAATTTGCTAAATTTATTTCCAAGCCGCCTGTTGACCTTGACAAATACTTTATCTCCCGGATTAAAAACTTTATTTTGTCTATTTTTATTATGATAATTTAGTTCATAATTCTGAGCTTTAAATAGTTTTTCTTTTATATCGAGCCTTAACTCTTCAGAAATAGAATTAACAACATCTATCGGCCTGACACCAGTTACTGAGTGAATTGTACTATTATATTTTGCAATAGCAATAAGAATAAGTTCTTTAGTGTCAGTGTACTGCTCCTCGGACTTTAAACATCGCGATATTTCGCCTATTGTGCTGTGAAGCCTTTCAATTTGCCCGTTGCTTGTGCTGTGCGCTGGGGGAACAGGAACAATCTTGACACCAAATTGATTAAGAAGCAAGGACTTTATGGTATGTGAATTAAAGGATTTCTCATTATCGCAAACAATGGTATGAGCTTTGGGAAAAAAGTTTAAAATTGTAATTAAAGGAACCTTTATATCAATAATTGAACGAGTTTCGATAAAAAAAGCTATTGAAAATTTTGAAAATTTGTCAATACAAGTTATAAAATTAGTTTTATCTGTTGTAAGGATATCAATATGCAGGATTTCACCAGGATAATCAGGAATTGGTGTTTGTCCAATCAGTGCCTTTTTCGGGTGCCTTTTATATTTTGACTCATTGCAAATTTTACAGGTAGAAACAATCGTTTTAAGTCTCTTTTTTATGTCAGGGAAATAATAGGTTTGCAATATTTGGTTAAAGTTTTCACGCACGCTACGGTGAGCCCTATTATGTTCTGCTACAATAATTTCGCTCTGGTCGTCGTGATTATGGACATCAATTACAAGTTTTTTGGAATAAACAAATTTAACTGATGGAAAAAGAACAGTTACTTTATTTTGAATCAAACCTAAAATATGAATGTCACAATAGAGACAATTAACAACATGGCTATTTACAGATTTTGTTAAAAACTGAAAAATATTTTCTATACTGACATAGTTTATTAGGTGCCTGACTTGGTTTTTAAAAATAGTTTTGGAGGACATACTAGATTCTGTTGATTCATTTAAAATAATTTGATTTTGAAAACAATTAACTGGGTTCGATACTGTTTTGATAATTTCAGACAACGATTCTTCACTGTGAACTGTAGAACCCCCTGAGTCGGAATCAATCGTTGCTCCCACTGAGTCTTGTTCGTCGGATGCATTTTCCATATGGTTAACATACTGGCGAGACAATGCGTCAGCTACAACATTGTCTTTTCCTGGCTTATAAAATATTCTAGGAGAGTATTCTTCAATAAAAGCTCGCCATCGTCTAATTTTTGGATTTGGGTTTCTTTCGGATATCGAAAATGATAGAGGCTGATGATCAGTATAAATATTTATATTCTTCGCGCCATACAGATAATTACGCAATTTTTGCAAGGCCCACACAATTGCCAACATTTCCCGCTCATTCGTAGCGTAGTTCTCCTCGGTACGGGATAGCGTTCTCGAAATCATTGTAATCGGTTTACCATTCTGGGAGAGAACTGCTCCTATTGCCGTGGAGGAAGCATCCGTTGTGAGCTCAAATGATTTCGTGTAGTTAGGATGTAACAAAAGAACGTCTTCTGAAGCGAGAATATTTTTTACTTTTTGGAATGCTTTTAACGCTTCGTCACTTAGTTCAACTCTAATATTTTTAGAATATTTGCTTTTTACATTACCATTTTCCCCACGTAAGTACCTTGTGAGGGGTTTAACAACTTGGGCGTAATTTTTGACAAATCGGCGGTAGTAGCCAGCTAAACCTAAAAATGACCTCAGGCCCTTAATTGTTTGAGGAACTTTAAAATCCAATATATCTTTCACTTTTTCTGAACACGTCCTAATACCATTCTTACAAACACTAAATCCCAAATACTCTACAGAGCTTTGAAAAAACCTTGATTTTTCATTTGACACACGCATGTTTGCAGAAAAAAGTTTCTGTAAAATGTTGTCAATATCCTGCAAATGTTGCGCAGCAGTTGGAGAAAAAATGATGATGTCATCAATATAAACATGACAGCTCTTACCAATTTCGTCTCGTAAGACATCATCAATTACTTTTTGAAAAAAGCCGGGTGCATTTTTGAGCCCAAAAGGGAGCCTGCAAAACTCAAATTTCCCATTATTGATACTAAAAGCTGTTTTTTTCCTATCAGCCTCAGCCAAGTTTATTTGGTGGAACCCGGACTTAAGATCCAATGTCGTAAAAAAACTTCCATTTCCCAAATTGGACAAAATTAAGGTGGTATCGGGTATAGGGTAACGCTCACTTGTTGTTTTAGAATTTAGCTTCCTAAAGTCTATAACAAGTCTTTTCTTTCGCTTTCCACTTTCATCAAAACCTTTTTTATCTACGATCCATATAGGGTTATTATATGGTGATCTAGATGGTCTTATGATATGGTTCTGTAACAAATTTTCCACCTCATTGTTCACAAATTCTGTTAAGGACAAAGGATACGGATACGACTTAGAATAAATAGGCTCGTTGTCCTCAGTACGAATTCGGGCTGTTACATCTGTGTGGAATGGTAGAGCTTTATCTGGATCTGCAAAAACACCCTTATTTTTTTCTAAAACCGCCTTAAGCTCTTGAAAAAATTCATCAGGAATGCCACATCTGGCGGGATCAATAATGAGTTCGTTTACTTCCTGACAACAGTAAAATAAAAGTTTTTCCTCGCCATGTTTATGTCTTAGTACTCCTTGATCACAGTCAATTTTAGCATTAATTTGTTTAAGGAAATCAAAACCGATTATACCGTCAAAGGTTGAAAGTTCGGGTAATATAAAAAAATATGACGTATAGTTAAGTAAATTTATCAGACATTTTTTTGATATTTTGGAATTTCCATGAAGTGATTTTACAACAAAAGGCTTTTCCATTGACTTTATATTTTTAAGATTTTCTAAATTTCGTATGTAGTTTTTAGATGTTCCGGTATCTATTAATAATTTTAACTTTACTTCTCCTATCATTCTCTCAATATATGCGAGGAGGGACCCACGTCTAAAAAATGTATCTCATCCTCGTAACAATTTTCAAAAGCATCAATACGAGATGTGTTATTAAAAGGAGATTCCTGGTATTCGACTTGAGCGTAATCTATGGAGGGGTTATAAAGATTTTCAGACTGGGGGTTTTCTAAATTTTGCTGCTGGTTAAAATAATTTATTCTCTGATATTTGTTTTGATTTTGTAGGGTAGATTCAAAAGGTCGTTTAGCAGCAGGTTGTTGCTGAAAATTGTTCGAGTTTGGAAAGCTATTGTTCTGTTGCCGAAATTTAAAACGAGTGCTTGGATCAATTTCCATTGGTTGATATTGCCTTGAAGGATTAGGTAGAATTTGGGGGGCCTGGTAATTGGTTCTATTGGGATAGAGTCCTGGCTGCTGTTGGGGTTCATACCTAGGAGCAGGTTTTGTGTAGTTTCTAACGACATTCTGATACTGTGGCTCTTTAGAGAAGGTTGGCCTTACATGCTGGTAGTGAGGCGAGTTGCTTAACGCGTTTCCTCTGGAATGATTCCAGAACGTTGTAGCGAAATTATAGCGCAAGTTGTTAGTTTCTAGCTCTTGTGCCAGAGCAAGAGCAGAGGGCAAATCGGAAGGTTTACTAGAAAATAATATGTCACACATTGGTCGACGCAACCCTGAAATGAAAACACGAAGAGCATTTTCCCTATATCTTCTACTAAGCGATTCTATTAAACCCTTATTCCCTTCATTCGACAGAAGAACCTTATTTAGTATTGCAGTCAACTTTTGCTCTACTTCATCATAAAAACTGGTAATGGTATTTGAACCTTGTCTAAGAGTCGATAGTTCTTGCTCTAACGTAAAAATGCTTTTCTTATCGCCATACGAAAAATCGAGTCTTGACAGTATAGCCCTAAAGTTAAGCACAGTGCTGTATGAACTTAATACAGTGTCTGCATTGCCTACTATTTTGTTTCGTATTATTGCTACTGCCTGGTAATACGTTGAGCTACCTTCATAACCTTCATATAATTTATGGGCAGTCACAGCTGCTTGACGCCAAGAAACGTATTTCGCGGCGTTTCCATCAAACTCGGGTATTGATTTAACAATATCAAGGGATTCACTGCAAACTTTACCTGATATTATTTCTATTGGTTTATACTCTTCGACCTGAATTGGTGTTTCCAAAAGTGACAACCTTTTAGTCAAACCGTCAATACTACTCTGAAAGATCTTCCGAGTTTGCTCCGTGGCTTGGGAGATTGCAGTTGTCAATAAAGCTTGTACTGTTTCAGTATTCATTGTTCTTACTGAAGGAGTTATAGTTAAACGTTCTAAGCTTAAAATTAAATCGTCCACGCTCATAGAGTTATAATATTTATTATAAAAATATATTGTTTTTTTTTTTTACAAATCTTTGCTATTGACAATTTAAAAGTATTTTTAGTATTAAAGTTTAGTTTATTCTTTAATTTTAATAATATTTATAAAAAAAAAATTATTACAAGAGAAAAAATTCATATAAAAAATCTTGTTACTTAAAACCAAATTATCTTTACCTTAAATTTTTTTAATGATCCATATTTTAAATTTGTTTTTACAACATATGTTTTTTTTTTGTCCTTATTATTTTTTTTTTTTTTTTTTTTTTTTTTTTTTTTTTTCATATATTTTATTATTGGATCTTCGCTTAAGCGAACTAACAATAAGTATTCAAATCTTAAGACTAAGTAATTAATATGAGCCCAGCCAGTGCCAGACTAAAATTTAAGTTCTCATAATAAAATAGTTATCTTCATCTAAGCGCAATAGTATCCCTCTTTTTCAGACGGGAGTGTCTACTATGTTGCAAGATACTTCGAGCGAGCGGATTTGGATGCGTTTCCAGCTTATTTAAATACTTGTCCACATATTTTAGGATTTCGCTTTTAACTAGTGGAACTTCTAGATCCTTATGGATGTTGCTGTTTTTCACATACCACGGAGCACCAGTTATCATTCTTAGGATTTTATTTTGACGGCGTTGTATTTTTTCGATGTTAGAGGCAGAAGCAGTGCCCCATAATTGTATACCGTAGCACCAAATTGGTTTTAAAATCGAGTTGTAGATTAGAAGCTTACAATCAAGACGTAGCACAGAGTTTCTACCAATTAGCCAGTGGATTTGAGCAGCTTTAAGTTTCATTTGCGCCAGCTTAGTATCTATATGAGGCTTCCATGTAAGGCGGCGATCTAGGTGAATACCAAGATATTTTGTCTCAGATCGTTGAGGCACATTATGGTTGTTGATAGTGATTGGAGGGCACGTTTCTTTGCGTAAAGTAAAATTTACGTGGGTACATTTTTGTTCATTTATCTTTATTCCCCATAACTTTGCCCATTTCTCGACTTGGGTTACGTGTTGTTGCAGCTGGTTCGAAGCCTCTTTAGGGTCTTTGTGAATACTAAGAAAAGCAGTGTCGTCAGCAAATGTCGACGTGTGTGTGAAACTATTGGTTGGCATATCTGCCGTGTAAAGCAAGTACAAAATTGGACCTAGTATACTTCCTTGAGGGACACCAGCCTCTATTGGTTGGGAACAACTTATTTGGTTTCCCTCTTTGATCATAAATTGTCGGCCTGTTATGTATTTTTCTAAAAGGTTGAAAATATTAGCTGGAAGGTTGAGCTTTAGTTTGTTTAACAGGCCTTCGTGCCATACTTTGTCGAAAGCTTGTGAGACATCGATAAAAAGCCCGGAGCAGTACTTCTTTTCCTCAAAGGCTTTTCTTATAACCTGTACCAACCTGTGTGTTTGTTCGATGGTACTATGTTGACTTCTAAAGCCGAATTGGTGATTTGGAATGCAGTTGTTGTCATTCAGGATCGGATTTAGCTTGTTTTTTAACAGTTTTTCGAACAATTTTGACATTGTGGGTAACAAACTTATGGGCCTATAAGATTCTACCTTCGAGGGATCTTTGCCAGGCTTAGGAATCATCTTTACTAAGGCAACTTTCCATATAGGCGGAAAATGTTCAAGCCGAATTATCGCGTTAAAAATAAAAAGAATGATTCTTTTAGCAGTAAGAGGCAGCTCTATGAGCATTTTGTTGCTTATTTTGTCAACGCCAGGAGCTTTTTTACCGTTAAGGTTAGCGATAGCCTCTGCAACATCTGCAAATCGGAAACGTATTTCTAAAGGACGTCTTGCAACAACAGGCGGTAATTCCCTCACGTCAGTGCATGTATTGGGAGTGAATACGTTTTTGAAGTGATTTGCGAACAGATCGCATTTTTCTTCATCATTTCTAGCCCAGGATCCTCTCAGATTGCGCAGTGGTGGTTTTGCGATAACAGGTCTTTTAAGATGTCTGGCTGATCGCCATAAGGAATAATTTGTCTGAGGAGTCGCGTCTAGACCTTCCAGGTACTCTTTCAGTGATGCCATTCTGTGAGCCTCCAACAAGCTTTTTAGTTGGGTTGTACATTCTTTCAGCTTAGTTTTAAGTTGGGGCGATCTATGTTTTTGCCATTCCCTGCGGGCTTTTCTTTTTTCAGATACGAGCTTTTCCACATCTTCAGAGAAAATTTTGTTGTACCTAGCCTGGCGGTAGGTAAAAGACGCATGTTCAACGGCTTTTTTAATGTTTTCATTTAGGACGCTCAGACAATCATCTATGTCTCCGGGAGTTTTTAGCGTTTGGTTCTCCGCGCAGTGCGTACTAATATATTTTTTATATTTCAACCAATTAATTCTTTTAGATAAGAAAAACTCACTAGCTGCTATTTGGTGAGGACTGCAAATAGTAATTATTGTGGGTGAGTGGTCAGAAGATAAATCCAAGGAGGCTTGAGCCTCAATGAGCTCCAAGGATATACCTTTTGCTACGCCAAAATCAATTACGTCTGGAATTTTATTGTGGTCTGTTGGCCAGTAGGTTGGTTGTCCAGTTGAAATAACGAAAAGTCCCATTTCCGACACGGAGTCATACAAGACACGACCTCTGGGACTAATTAGGCGGGAGCCCCAGTATGTGTGCTTAGCGTTATAGTCTCCAGCAGCTATGAAGCGGGGACCTAATGATTTGTAGAAATTGTTGTACTGATCCTTCGTTATGGAGAATCTGGGTGGACAGTAAACTGATGAAATAACAAGGTTATGGAAAAATTCATCAATGCAGACGTTTGTTGCTTGCATATAACATTCAGATAGGCCACCCAACCATTGGTGCTTAATTCTTGATTTGATTAAAATAGCAGAGCCACCACAGGATCTATCCCTGGGATCTTTTGAATCATAAAAATTGTATCCACTAATTTTAAAAGTGCTTCTAGATGTCATATGAGTTTCGGAAATCAACATGACATCGATTTTTTGGTGTGTTAAAAAGTAGTCGAGCTCGTTTTTGTGTTGGCGGATGCCGTTTGCGTTCCAGAAACAAACCCTGAGGCAGTTCATGGTCTTTTAAGCAGGGCCTGCAGAAGAGCAGACTGCATTTTCTGCATCTCCTGCATCATGCTAGCCATTTGCGCCATTATATGCGTAAATTGTTTGACCATATTGTCAATTACGGCTTCCAGACGGTTAAAATTGGGACCAGTTGGTTCACTTGTTGGCACTTGTTGTTGTGTGGTTGGTTGGTTTGGCCTTTGTTCATTGGACTGGTTTGACTTTAGTGCGTTGGCGTAAGAAATTTGACTTGTAGTTGGCTGTGATAACTGGGGAATGTTTGTTGTTGGTATATTTAACGGCTGGGGAGGGGCAGGAACTACCTTCGGCTTAGATGAGCGCATAACTAAATCAAAGACAGGACAACCTCTGTAGTTGGCAGTGTGGTTTCCACCACAATTGCTGCACTTCTTCACCCTAGGGTCATCTTTTGGTTTGTCGCACTTGGTTGTAACATGCAGATCCCTGTCCTTATTATAAGAGAAAAAGTTTAATGAGGCATTTAAGTAATTAAGCTTAACTCTTTTAACATTAAAATAATTTTGATCTCTCCTTGCACGCTCTTTATAAATAAATTCTTCTCAGTTGTTTTCTGCTACAATTCCTTTTTTTTTGTTTTGCTTATAAACTAAAACGGATTCTTGTTCAATTCTTTTTAAAATAATCGGTTTTTGTATTGTTTTTTTGATTTACAAAATATTTACAGTTAGTTTTAGTTCATTATAATTTTTTTATCCTTTGCTTTTGCTTTACTTTACGTTTTCATGAACAAAAGTTAAAAATTTTCTGTTTGTCTTTTGATTACACGAAATTTTTTTACAGTTTAAATTTATTATAATAGGTATTTTTATTCTTTGCTTTTGCTTTACTTTACGTTTGTATGAACAAAAGTTATCAAAATTTTCTGTTTTGTCTTTTGATTACACAAAAAATTTTTTACAGTTTAAATTTTTATTATAATAGGTATTTTTATTCTTTGCTTTTGCTTTACTTTACGTTTGTATGAACAAAAGTTAACAAATTTTCTGTTTTGTCTTTTGATTACACAAAATTTTTTACAGTTTAAATTTTTATTATAATAGGTATTTTTATTCTTTGCCTTTGCTTTTTTTTTTGTTTTTATAAACAAAATTTAAAAATTTTCTGTTTTGTCTTTTGATTACACAAAATTTTTTTAACAGTTTAAATATTTATTATAATAGGTATTTTTATTCTTTGCTTGCTTTATTTTACGTTTTTATGAACAAAAGTCAAAAATTCACTTCACACTTACTACACTTTATTGATGATATGGTGAAGAAAATGTCTACAAAAAAAATATTGTTTTTTTAATTAACAAAAAATTTTATTGGAAGCTTATCACACACAAACTTAAATTGTCCCACTTTTTATAACTTGACAAGCACGGTCCCTGCTCGGGCGCCAATTAAACACTATGGTTAGGGTTTTTGGGAAACGTGCCAGTTATTTTATTTATTTTAAGAATCGTTTACAATTATTGCTCTCCCGCTATGTGGATCGCTTAGTTCTAAGTTTAGAAAACGACTAAAAACTAAATGCTTGTTCAAAAGGTATTTTTAAGAAAATAACAAAAGAAATAAGAAATAACTTCTTTTAATATCAAATTTACAATAACAATTAAAGAATTATAAATGACAATAAAGAAATAAGAGAGTTTTGCAATTACAATATTAATAAAGAAAATAACAAATGATAGAGAGAAAGAGAGAGTTAAGATTGTACCTTAACTTATATAAAAGAACAATTTTTTTTTTGTTAGTGACACCGCTTATAACTCAAGAACGGCTGGACCGATTTTAATGAAACTTGAAAAAAAGACATACCCGATATCTGGGAATGCGTTTTAGGCTTATTTATTTTTTGAAATTCCGACTGGGCGTGGCACCTCCCATACAAATTGAACAGTTTTTTTCACATAGCTCAATACCTATTATAGCTGAAGTCTCCAAATTTGGTACAGCTAAATTATTTATTGATGTGCATAATTTAGCTTTTTATGGGCGGGAAGAAATAAATAGGCGTGGCACCTCCCATACAACGAAAATAGTTTTTTGTATATATATCTCAACAACTGTAATAGATGAAGTCTCCTAACTTCGTACGGATGTTTATAGTGCTAATTTGCATAATTAGACTTTGTATGGGCGGGAAAAAATAAATGGGCGTGGCACCTCCCATACAACGAAAATAGTATTTTGTATATATCTCAATAACTGTAATAGCTGAAGTCTCCAAACTTCGTACGAATGTTTATAGTGCCAATATGCATAATTGAGCTTTGCGTGGGCGGGAAAAAAATAATAGGCGTGGCACCTCCCATACAAGGGAAATAGTTTTTTGTATATATCTCAATAACTGAAGTAGCTGAAGTCTCCAAACTTCGTACGGATGTTAACTGTGCTAATATGCAAAACTGAGCTTTGTATGGGCGGGAAAAAATAAATAGGCGTGGCACCTCCCATACAAGGAAAATAGTTTTTTGTATATATCTCAATAACTGTAATAGCTGAAGTCTCCAAACTTCATACGGATGTTAACAGTGCCAATATGCATAGTTGAGTTTTGTGTGGGCGGGAAAAAATAAATAGGCGTGGCACCTCCCATACAAGGGAAATAGTTTTTTGTATATATCTCAATAACTGAAGTAGCTGAAGTCTCCAAACTTCGTACGGATGTTTACAGTGCTAATATTCAAAATTGAGCTTTGTATGGGCGGGAAAAAATAAATAGGCGTGGCACCTCCCATACAAGGAAAATAGTTTTTTGTATATATCTCAATAACTGTAATAGCTGAAGTCTCCAAACTTCGTACGGAGGTTTATAGTGCTAATGTGCGTAATTAATTTTTGTATGGGCGGAAAAAAATAATAAGGCGGGGCACCTCCCACACAACGAAAATAGTTTTTTGTATATATCTCAATAACTATAATAGCGGAAGTCTTTAAACTTTGTACGGATGTTTATAGTGCTAATATGCATAATTGGGCTCTGTATGGGCGGGAAAAAAGAAATGGGCGTCGCATCTTCCATACAACGAAAATTGTTTTTTTATATATCTCAATAACTAACAGTTGAACTCTCAAAACTTTGTAAAGATGTTTATAATGGTAATAGGCATAATCCAGCTGTGTATGGGTTAAAGTCCCAACATTTTGTGTAGGTGCTTACAAAGTTGATGTTTACAATAAAGCTGAGCTTGGGCGTGAAGGTAATAATAGGCGTGCCACCTCCTTTACAAGAAAAAATCTTTTACATATATATGTCAGTAAATATAAAGCTGAAATCTCCAAATTTAATATGGGTATTTATTATGATAATATGCATAACTAGGACGAGTATTGTCAGGAAGTGAATTATGGGTGTGGAACCTCTAATAGCGTGGCAATATTTATATGTGTATCTCATTAACTGTGACAGCTAAGTTCTCCAAACTTTTTGGTATGTACTTCAATAATTCTTATAGCCAGAGTCTCAAAATTGTCTATGGATGTTTATGTTTGCTAATATACATAATTGAGGTGAGTATACTTAGAAGAAAAGGGAATAATGGACTTGGCATCTCCCATACAACAAAAATACTTTCTTATATAAAGCTCAATAACTACAAAAAAAAAAACTTTAAAAAACGTGTTCATATTTTCCTTAAACCAGTTGAACGCAATTAAAATTATTACTTTAAAAGTAACAAAAATAACCCAAAAAAACCAATAAAATGTTTATTCCTTTTTACCCCTTAGGATTAAAATTATCAAAATTTTATAATCATATTTTTTCGAGACCTGTCGAACGCAATTTCAAAATATAATTTGAGCGCCTTTTTATCTTTTTCGGTTCCGAAGGTACAAAATGGTTCAAAATATGTTTTTTTACCCTGTCTCGCCTCTAATGGTCTAATATTTCAAAAAAGGACGAAAAATGCATTCATAACTTTGAAACCTGTCGATCGTAAGTAAAATTATAATTCTATCGTGTTTTATCTCAGAAGCTACAAGATTAACCAATACATACATATTTGAAGTCTTGCCCTAAGCATTTAGGCTATGCAATGATGAATCTGTCCGTCAGCTAGCGAGTCATTAACGCACTTTTTTTCTATACATTGTTTTGTAAGCACAGCAATCATTTTAAAAAAATAAAAAAAAATGTTTACAAGTGGCGGATAGGGCTATAAAATAATGAAGCCATTATAAACTGTTTGTGTTTGTAAAATTTTTCTTGGTAAAAGCTTCCCATCATAAAAGATGCGATATGCTACAGCTTTTCTATTCACGCTTTATCAGCAGTTTTCAGTGATTATCAAAGAAACGAAAAAAAAAACATGTTTATAACGTTATTGACATGCTCTTAAGGATAATATTTTGTGAATTGTTAGGGTTTGGTCAAAAAATTCGTTTGCTAATTATATATATTGTTAGGCAATACGTGTTCGGAAATTCTCGATGCTGGATGTATTCAATAAGTGCCGAGATTCCTGATCCCGAAACAGATCAAGAACTACATGATGTTTTAATTACAAATATGATTCATGGACCGTCTGGCACCATCAACCACCAATCTCCTTGCATGGTCGACGGCAAGTGTTCCAAACATTATCCACGAAAATTGACGGCGAAAACTATCACTGGCAATGACGGTTATCCACTGTATCGGCGTTGATCGCCCAATGACAACGATCAAACAATTACAAAGAAAGTAAAAGGAAACGATTTTGTGATTGACAACAGTTAGACTGTGCCGTATTCGCCACTTCTTTCTAAATCATTAAAGACACATTGCAATGTTGAATATTCTAATTCAGTGAAGTCGATGAAGTACATCTGCAAATATGTCACGAAAGGCAGCGATATGGCTCTTTTTAGCATCCAAACCTCTAATGGCAACGGTGAAATAACGCGTTATCAAGTTGGACGATATGTGAACTGCAATGAGGTTGTTTGGCGTATTTTCTCATTCCCTATTCAAGAACGTCATCCCACTGTTGCTCATTTAGCAGTGCATCTGGCAAATATTGTTCAAGGTGCTGAAATACCTCCAGCGACAACATTGACAAGTTTCTTTGCTGTTTGTCAAAGCGATCCGTTTGCACAAACTTTACTCGAAGATGCCACGGTATTATACTTGGAATGTCTGCCCAACATTTTGTGCTGCATTTAAAGACCTCAATTTGCTTGAAAATGATACTCATTGGGATACGACAATCACTGAGGCAATTATATCTGCATATCCAAGCCAGATACGAACATTATTTGCTGTTATCTTTTCGACATGCTTCCCGTTATATCCAAGTGTCCTGTGGAACAAATACAAGGACAATATGTCGAAAGACATTTTACATCAATATCGTGTCTGTTCGAGAAATCCAAATCTTGAAGTCAATGCGAAGATGCATAACCTTATTTACCTTAATATGAGAACTTAAATTTTGGTCTGGTACTGACTGGACTAATATCAATTACATAATTTTAAGATTTGAATACATATTGTTAGTTCGCACTAGCGAAGATTTAATAATAATAATATGGAGAAAAAAAGATGCATAACCGGGTCTTGCTCTTAATTGAAGACATGTGTTACCTTATTTGCGGCAGTTTGTTAGTCAGGTTAGGACTGCCAGCACCAGAACATGAAATGAATGAGCTACTAAATCAAGAATTGGAGGCTAAACGTGAATACGATCGACATGAGTTGAACCAATTAGTTCAAACCAATGTTTCTCTCTTAAACCTCCAACAGAAGGAAGTCTATGATATAATATTGAAGGCAATTGATTATGGAAATGGCGGTTTTTTTTCTTGGATGCCCCCGGTGGAACTGGGAAGACATTCGTCATGTCATTGATTTTAGCCACTGTTCGTGCGAGATCCAACATTTCTGTAGCGGTAGCTTCATCCGGAATAGCGGCAACATTGTAAGAAGGATGCCGCACAGCTCACTCAGAGTTAAAATTGCCATTAAACCTTCAAAATATAGAGCAACCGACATGTAACATTGCGAAAAACTCCGCCATGTCAAAAGTTTTAGTAGCGTGTAAAATCATTACCTGGGACGAATGCACAATGGTACACAAACGCGCAATAGAAGCTCTTAAAAGAACACTTAAAGATCTGCGCAGTGACTCAAGATATTTTGGAGGTGCAATGATTTTACTGTCTGGTAATTTCCGCCAAACACTGCCAGTCATTCCAAGATCGACGGCGGCTGTTCAAAAAAATGCTTGCGTTAAATCCTCAAGTCTGTGGCGTTTTCCAAAGATACTGCAGGTGACAGAAAACGTGAGAGTTACATTGCTCAACGATTTATCAGCTCAAGATTTCTCCAACCAATTGTTGACTATCGGTAATGGCAGTATTCCTGTCGACTAATCAAATGGATTGATTTCGTTTTCTCAAAATTTTTGTAATTTTGTATCGTCAAAATAAGAGCTCATCTAGAAAGTATTTCCCAACATAATTGCTAATGGGAAAAATATAGATGTGGATGATTTAAACTATATAGTTCAAAATCAAATCATTGGTACTCTGCATTCTTTTAAATCTATTGATGGTGTAACAAACAAAGATGAAGCCACCAACTATCCAACTGAAGTTTTAAACTCCTTGGATGTGCCTGACTTACCACCGCACAACTTATAACAGAAGGTTGGCTCGGTAGTTATCGTGCTTCGAAATTTAAACCAACCAAAACTTTGCAATGGAACGCGTTTGGTAATAACAGAACTCATATTCCATGTTATTCACGCATTTATACAGGAAAATTCAAAGGGAAAGAAGTTCTCATACCGATAGTTTCGATGATACCAACCGATATGCCTTTTGAGTTTAAGCGAATTCAATTTCCTATTCGTCTTGCATTCGCAATGACGATTAACAGATCACAAGGACAATCCTTGAGTACATGTTTTTCTCATGACCAAATATACGTTGCATGTTCACGTTTGTGCAAACCATCTGCTTTATTTGTACTTGCGCCTAATAAAAACACGAAAAGTTTCGTATATCACAAGGTACTGCACTGAAGGGAATTAACCTAAACATAACCCATGCACGAAAATACATAGCTTTCGTAACAGCTTTTACCTGAAACGCCATATTTTTGTAATCTTTTTGAATTTTTGTTTTCTATATAAATATATTCCAATGAACTGTTTGACTAAATAAACTTTGTAATCTTTTTAAAAAATCCATATATTCAATAATTGGTAGGTGGTACGAAGTTCACCGGGTCAGCTAGTAATTTATAAAACTCTAGACACTTTTGTTCTTTGTTATACACTTTACGTAGAGATAAGGACATAAACGGTGATTCCTGCCATATTTCGATAAATCTATACATATCTAGATCCAAATCATAAATATAAGGCTAGTTGAGCCATGTCTGTTCTGTTAAAATCGGATTTTTTTTAACCCAACAATCCCAATCGGGGATAAGATTTGTGTCAAATTATTAAAAATATTAAATTTATTCAATGTATTTATTGAACCAGTGGTATTGGCAATTATCATAGTCCATACAAAAAAAGTAAAAATTGTTAATTATTATTTAGTTTTTTTTAATACATTTTTTTTAGCTTAACTTTGAAAAGAGCGATATTCATGCCCAGCTTATCAATTTACATTATCAAATTTTGGAGCCTACCACAAACTGTTTACCTGGTGTAAAAGAATACTGCTTATTAAGGAAAAAAAAAGTGGTGTCTTTAACAGGGCGAAGCCCAAAACCAATCTTGGTGATCCCTCCTTTCAAATGGACACACACCCAGGATATCACACCTGCATGGCTGTATTCAACACCCACTGAGGAAGTGAACTCATATATGTAACAAGTTCTTTAATAAACTTTAAAAAATTGCCTACGACAGTGGGATAGTAATACATAATTGGAAATACATGTTACAATGGAGAAGCTGAAGGAAAACGTTGAAATCGGCCCTCTTACTTGGCGACCACCGCAAATGATTAACGGGTCAGTGTCTATGAACCCGCACTTGAAATGTCGAAATGCTCCTGAGCGCAGGTGCATTAATTTGACTGACGGAAGTAGAGTTGCGTTGGAATAGACACGGTGTTACCAAACAGGGAAAGTTAAAATGTACTGCAGTTGTCATTCAATCAGGCATGAATTTGGGTTAAAACTTTTTATAAGCAGGATAATGGGATACCTGCTCTCCTGATACACTTCAGGGAGTCGGCGAATTGCTGCGACCTTCCTTGGGGCAAAATACTTTTACGTCAGCCTAATTTATGCCCATGGTGCGACGAAGCAAAAAAGGGCCTAGAAGAGGTTTAAATTGCGGTCCAGTCATGGCGTAAAAAATCATCCTAGATGAAAGGAAGAGATCCATGATCCTACATTGGAAAAACTTAGTCTCTACGAACACACAAATGATGTTGATATAAAACACATTTAATTCGGAACAATGCGAAATATAACAATTATTACAACAAAAAGTTCCAACATCGCAATATTTTTACGGCGGCTTGAATCTTACCTGATCTTTAAACAACCAAATCAGTCATGTTGTTGTGGAAGGGCGACCTTGGATCTAACATTGACTGGAGTCACTACACTGTCCAGATATCTGCACCCGTTAGCAGAATATTGCCAACTCCGCTATAAATGCTGCAACAGCTGACCTGAGTTACAAAGAATGATGTGCTCGCACAGCAACTGCAGATAAAAATGGGAACACGACGCAATTCCGCAGACGATAGCCCCAGGTAATGCTTGAAAGAGATTTTGTGTAAAAAGGAAGGAGGAACAACTAATTTACCGATGAAAGAGAAGAGAAATGAAAAACGTGAGTATGAGAAGAAAGAGATGCTAATGAGTAAAAGCGATGCCAGAAAACTCTACTTGAGTGTAAAACACCAGACTGGAAGCTATTGTGGCATTTCTCTCTTTAAAGGTGAGCATGGGAATCTGATGATATATAAGGACAGCGTTTTGAAAATCTAAAGGGGACACTTTTCCAAGTGGTTGCCACTTGGTAATGGTGGCGATGGAGACAACTCCATTTTTATTCAACGATCACGGTGGGCTTACCTCCCAGCTATGAAAAGGTGAAAACATCAATATAAGGAGCCGATGGCTTACTAGTCGATGGCGTTTTTCTTTCTTTCTCTCACACGCCTTTTTCAATTACTATCTTTACTTTCTGTTTTGCACACAAAATATTAAACTTTGAATAACATTAAGGGTATAAAGGACTTGGTAAAACCGAACTCAGCGCCACCATCAGGCCTTGCAATAAAAACACTGTAAAAAAAAAGAAAACACACACTGAACAAAGTGCTTTTTAAAGCCCTACAGATAAAATAACTAGTATGTGTTAACAAATAAACTGGTTACTTTTGACTTCAAACTATCGATTTCAACATAAGGTTGTCATAGGAAACCTTACTAGTCAGAACTTTAGCTGCAAGGCACCTTTGCGCGTTTGTACAGTGCTCCATACATACTTACCCTGTCGGACTTTGAGTTAACTTAAAACTAAATCTTGGTTAACCAGATATGAGGCACAGGTGACTAAAAAGGTAAATTTCCCTTGTTAAACTCTAGTCAGTTTTTACACTTAGTATCATTACAGCGAGTCAGTACTTACTCACTCTGCATAAGTTTCAGCTAACCACAAGTTAGCTTATTTCGAGTTAGCTTATTGTGCATAAGTAAAGTTAACTTAACAGGGTAATACAAAGTATTTAGATTTTGAATAATCAATGAAATTCTCTCCGTGTTTAAGAAAAGAGAATAAAAATCTGTTCTAAGTATTTTTCATGTTAACACGGATGTGGTTGGTAAAATCAAAAGCGGTTGTTTGGGGTAACGCCATATGGTTAAGGTTCTACAATATTAACAAAAACAACATAAAAAAATATGCTTTGATTTTGATTGTTTGTGTATTGTTTCATTAAGTGTAGCCACCTTCATTAGATGCTGTAAGTGCAATCAATCTTTCACACCACTGATGTGATGAGAATACACAAGTTTCTAAAATGGTTTAAAAAATAAACATTTACCGAACACTTGTCAAATTTTGTATCCGTATTTTCTGCCACTCAATAAATTGTGCTTTTACACGATGAGATTTTGTATTATTCTACAGCATATTTTGACAAGTCGTAATATATGTATTACCATGTAAAAGTACCTTAAGAGGGCACAATGATTTGGCTATAAGCTGACAAGCCAGCTAAAAGTTAAACAAAATAAGTTAACACCCTCTCGCTCGGAATAAGTTTTAGTTAACAAAAAAAAAAAATAAATAAAAAATAAACACTGATTTACAGATTTAATTTTAAAGTTTGTATTCTTTAATGATCGTTTATCCTTAGGTCAGCTTAAAATTTTGTCTGATACTTATCAAAATGAAGTCATATGTTTTTCAAAACAAGATCATTTTAACATCTTTTTGGAGTTATTTTTTAAGCTAGTTTTAAATGAGTCACCTTTAAGTCAGCCTAATTTTGAGTTAGCTCATAAAATCCCGACAGGGTAGGTCTGTAAAAATGTAGGTGTGCATGTATGTGTATGTATAGTTTTGGTTAAATTTTAATATGAATATAATCACTGTCTGGTTGGTAGTCTAAGATGGCCTTACATTAGGCCTCTTTGCATTGCAGGACCAAAAGAAATCCACTTTTTCTTTAACACAAAATAATATATCATGTAACAATCAATAACTTACATATTTATAACACAAGTTGGTAGAACAATTAAAAATTTGTTTTTATAACCTACTTTTAACAAGTCAAAAAGATTAAAATAATTTAAGATGATACTTTTCTATTAAACGTATAATATAAACGTATTATTAACCAAAATGGTGCATTTAACAAACGTTTGCTTATGTGCATGAGTACGTATGAAAGTAAATTTTAATACAAAAACTTGCAAAACTTACTTATTGTACTAAAGGCCCTCAAGGCCGCATTTCTATTTTCATTTTACGTTTAATTAAAAAAACAATTGGGTAGTGAGTTTAAGGAAAATCTTATGGGATTTTTTTATATTAAAAACCAAAAGGAATTTCATATTATTTATACACAAAAACAAGAAAAAAAAAATTAAGCTGGAAAATATTAAAACAAAAGAATTAAAAAAGAAACAAAAAAGAACGAATATTAAATCACGCAACGACCACAGCATGACTTTATACTTTTGATGCCTTTCTTTTCACCAAACCCTATAAGTACGGACACATGCAAATATCTACATGTTTACATATATATTTTAAGAATACACACATACACACTCCTTGTTAATTCGTATCTATAAATTAATGTAAGTATTTATGCTTATGAAATAACTAATAGCCATAGAGCTATTCAACTTAATTGGCAATATTATTCAACTGAACTAAAAACGACAAGAAAATCCTCTTTAAAATGTTTATCAGCCAACCGCGCAAACAACGTTAAGGAAGCAAACAAAAGGGAAAGAATCAAATATTTCTATACATTTTGTAAGACACAAATCATTGCAAGAGTCTAACAGAGTGTTTATAAAATAGCATAAAAAAATAGAAATTGCGAGTAAAACAAAACTAGTCGGGTTACATATGCACTTACACAACCCAAGAGCGCAAAACACACACTGTACATAAGTAGCATGTTTTCTTTTTAAAAAAGTATATTCTTGGCGCATTGTCCTTTAAAAAATGCTTAAGCATCCTTATAAAAAACCAATGAAAAACCAATCTTATACAAACTCTTTGCAATTTTTGAAGATGACGATTTTCTTACTGAGAAAAATACCTTTGAGCTACCTCAAATCTACTTGAAAGAAAAAACTCTAAGTCTAATATTCAACGTGTTAATATTTTTGAGAAAAAAACTTACTTAAATTATCAGAGCAATTAACTTAAAGATACTATTTACGTATCACCTTAAGATTGCAAATGAACTTTGGATCGTTGTCAAGTAAAGACTTCAAAGTAAAAGCTGGATTTAATTTTAGAAACCGGGAAATAATTCTTCAACCCATTTTTTCAAATAAAACCTGACACTGACTATGTTATATAAAGAAAAATAAAACGCATCCTTTTAACGATTTATAATTTATTATGCACCGTAAGTAAAAGTTTAAGCGCAACGTCAATACCCTGGTCCTGCAGAAGGCTTGAATTGGCAAAAATATGGCCACACCATAGCTTTTATTTATGCCGTGTGTATGGATCTGCGTGTCTCCTCAAGTGCAATAAATCAAAAGATGATCCCAAGTATCGACATTATAAAATTTCCTGGTTTTTTATTTAATAAATCGTTCATCCAATCTTTATATCTCGGTCCGTTAACTACGGATCTTGTCACTTTAAGTAGTGTTCTGTTTTGGAATGTTTCAGGTACTTTGACAGTCGCGGTCGCAAATATATGTGTTAGAAGCTACAAACGGAATAACATCTAATATAACATGTAAAGGAAGTGGTTTTACTTCACCGCCCCTGTCAACATAGAAAATATTAAACGCCATTAAAATAAAATTCTACGGATGAGTACTTTCGCTCTCTGGCAACATTCACAAAAATCTTTAAGTTCCACTAATCATATGTGAAATTTTATACTTACCCAGAAAAAAATAATCGAGATTTTGTAAGCAGTAAATACTTTTTCTAGTATACTAATGCGCTTCGTAGCAAGCACTTATCTATTCCCTTAATAAATGCAATAGTGTATGGCAGTAAATGTAAAACTTTAACTGTTTTACACACTCGCTTACTCAAGTGCATACCAAGAAGCACTACTGTAAGGCAGTGAGTAAAAAAAACATTATTTTTTCATCATGTAACGAACATAATAACACAGAAAAATATTTATTTCGGTGATGCAATAAATTTATATAACTAAAGAAGCACCCAATTTGCATGAATTAACTGGATATTCACAGCGCCGAAAAAAGCACTTAACATGAAATGCAACTAAGTGGGACATCGCGAACAAATATCATGCCATACGTAAGCAGGTTTGTAAGCCTTGCTGTCTTGATATTCTCTACAAACCTACCTACGGCGAAGCAGCAGTTTTTGCCGGGTAGTTTGTCGACGAATGGCAGACATACTCGTTTTGAAAATATACTCTTTTGCCCTCAGATAAGATGATCTTATATATCAGAAATTAAATTTAGTCTGGTACTAGCTGGACTTTCATTACTTACTATTAGTTCATTAAAATTAAATCTTAATCTTCTGAAAAAAGCCATTTTTCTTTTGAATTTTTTGGTTTTTTAGTGCAGCTAAGGGGTTTGTTTGGTAAAGCGCAAAGATAAATGAAATAAAAGTAAAACAAAACTCTTCATCTAAAAAATTCTAGTTGAATTGCAAAAACTTTTGCGTTTTACAAGAATAGGTTATGAAAAGGCAAAGAAAACATTTCAATTATATTCTTTTGTGCAGTTGTGTACACTCAAGGTCCCCTCAAAATTCGTTCACCAAGTATATTGAACGGGTTTGCTTAAAGCAAAATGTAATTTGTTATTTTAACAACTAATGTTTCAAATATTATTTTGTAGGATTTGAATTATAAAGACATTATTTTAAAAAAAATTTCCTACAATTACTTGACAAACGTTTTTACAAATTTGGTGTAATATTTAAAATGAGGTCATTTGTTTTAAATAAAAAAATTGTTAAATATTTATATTTAAGGGAAAGAAGAACTAAATCTAATTTGTATGCAGGGACTGTGAAAATTAAAATTCATAAGACTGTTGTGATTCAAACTATTTCCTTCTATGTCCGTCTGTCTGATTGTTTGTCTTTCTCTGTTTTTCGACTTATTGCCGGTTTCTTATTTATTTATTATTTGTATTATCATAAAATTTATTAGTGATTTATTTGTATTAAGAAGACAGGCATAAAATACGACTAAGTTAAAGGATACTTAACATTTCTCAACCTCATATTGTAGGACCTTTTTTCTTTGTATTTATTTACATTTGTTGGTTTCTAATTAATTATTTATTTTAGTTTTTGTAGCTTTTTTGTCGCAATTTCTAAAGATTGTCAATTCAAAAATTGGAGACGTACAATTATTGTAGAAAAAAAAAATGCCGAATCAGTAAATAATGGAATAAAGTTTGTTCCAACAGTATAACATAAACAGGATAATAGACGGTGTTTGTATGAATGTATGTTCTTCAATATTATTATGTAGAAATGTTTGTTTGGATAAATGTAAGTTAAGCAACAAACAAAATTTGTTTTAGAATATTTTAAATGGCAAGAACAAAATATAAAAACTATTTTAAGTAAAGGCAAGCCCTCAATAAACGAAATGAAAGTATGTATTGGTATGCGATATTCAAAAGATACCACTAAAGGTTGTTGTGTTTCCTTTAAGCGTTCTTCGTAAGCAGAAATATGATAAAATGTGCATACAAAGCAGATCAAAAATTAGTTACTAGAAAAAAATAACTTCACAAAGCCTTGCTATTCCAGCAAGCAATACGTTTTGTTAAATAACCGAAAAAATGAAACAAAAGCCAAAATAGGTTGTTCCACTTAAATATTCTTTTTGTCAAAGGTCATGAGCTTGTATTTTCTTATTAGTGAAAATATGTACGTGTTGAATTAATAAGGATAGTTAGAATGACTGTATCTCGCTATAACAATTAAATTAGTGCTGATACACCTACCTCTTGATTTACAGGATTCAAATTTTCTTTGAAAAAAGACGTTTTGTTTTTTAAAAAAGAAATATTTATACCTAATTCATAGTAGGGGGTTGGGTGCTTGAAGCCGGCATTAGGCCGCAAAAATGTCAGTAGTGTCCAAAAATTTTATTATACTGGTTGATTTCGATCCCTTCCTTTGTCTACAAGTTTCGAGTCTTAAAAATAATTAAATAAAATTTGCTGCAAACTACTTCGATGGGTTGGAATTAAGTCTACTGTAGCTGGTTTTAATAGATAAACTATTTCACATAATCCCCATAAAAATTTTAATATTCCAGGCTTAGTGCTATTAATAGTTTTACAAAATATGTCGATAATCGTTTGCATTACGTTTAACTGCATATATATTATGTCCTGAAGTTCCTATCTGGAACGTATCTTCACATAGCTTCAAAAGCTGCAAAAATTATTTGTAAATGCAAAAAGACTTAGTATACAAAAAATATTTATGCATAATTTTTCTTCAAGCAATTTTCTAAAATACAAAAAATTAATACTTAGTGTAGCTGTTGCACCTGAAATGATCCAGCAGGTATTTAAATGACTACTTGACAAGAGCGATTTTTTCGCGACTCTTTTTTAATAGCCACGACGATCGTTGTAATAAAATTATGTTTGGCTCTTATAAATGCTGAACTTAAGAGCTATTTTAAAAATTTCTTTAAAAAGTAAATTATCGTTTACATTTTTTTTTTTTTGGCAATCGATGGAAAATTCTTATTAGCAACGATCGTATTTCAAAATAAATTGCTGGACGATTAAATATTCTTTTGTGTATTATGGCGACGTTAGGCGACAAAATTTTTGCAAAAAAAAAATTATTTTTTCTCTATTTTAGTCATTTCAATAGTCGTAGGTAGACACGAATTAAAAATGTTTGCTAAAGTTTCTTTTATAAAAAGTGTTTTTAACAGAGACCGTAAATATTATGCCAAAAAATAAATCTCAAAAAATAATTTTTTGATTTTAAAAATTTTTTCCAATTATTTTTATTAATTTTTTTGTATAATTTCTTTCATAAAAATTAATTTTTTTAATTTTTATTAATGTTTTTGTCAAAAAGTTCAAATAATTTTTGATTTAAATTTTTTAAATTCTTGATTCTTTAGTAAAAAATCTATCTGTTTAACAATTTTCTGTAAAAACTAGAAATGTTTTTCTTTATTTTTTGTCAGAACCCAGTACCAGCAACCTGCACTTTGAATACAAAATTACGTGGGTACCCAGACAGACTGACGAACGCACGAACATACTTCAATTGACTTAGAAAGTAGTTTCAGGTTGATCCCTAAAACTTATGTTTGTTCTTAGACTATTTAAGCCAAAAAGTCCCTTTTTAAAAAATAAAAAAACAAAAATTTTACTGATTTCGAACAAGAATAAATTGGTTACTCCGCACAAATGTTTTTTTATTAACAGAATTAGGAACCTTACCGAATGTACATATCTTGTCATCTTAATAAAACTTGGTACGAGTGACTTTTGTATAAAGGGAAGCAACTACACAAAGTTCTTTTCAAATTTTTCCAAGAATTCCATATAGGATAAGTCTCTAAGTAACCTCACCTTAGTCAAAGTAAAACCATTTAAAGACTTTAATAAAGATAGCGTCAATTTCTCAAAGACAGTGTCTAGGAATTGGTCAAACATAAAATTTGGAAACAACATGCACATTGAGACAATTTTTATACCCCTAGAGTCAATCAAGGCATAAATGTTTAAATTTGGTTTTTGTTGTTGTGGTCTACAATTTGACTATATAAACACATCCTCACGGTTTTGGTTTATCCATGCATGTGAACGACGACCGCTCACACCAAATATCTTCATTCCCTAACTAATACACATTTATCATTTTTATTTGACAAGTCTGCCTATGGATCGATGTTAGAAAACTATTTTTGTTAAATTTATGAGATTTCCTTTAGTCAGCAAAACGTGCACTCTAACAAATTAATGATAATTTTACACACACACAAGCATAACTACATATGTATATAACATCCATTTAAACAAATCTACTACATTCAATGCTAAATATTATATGTATTGGGTTATTGGGTGTAGCAAAGACTAAATATCTACACACACATACTTATATATGCACATACACTCATACAAATATACGTACTTACTATGTAGATACATACTAGTTTCATTAATATAAATTTTTTCATATTATAATTGGATGAAATTAAAGTTTCCATTTGGTAGTTTTAGCTAATTAAAATACATTCATTGTCTTTTTTTTTTTAATTTTTAGGATATTTGATTTCCTATTTTACATTATTTCTGTAATTTAATTAATAAAATAGTTGGTTTGTTTTGGCTTATCTTTTTTAATGCGGTTACCAAGTTTGAAATTTACACGATAAAGAATAAAATGTAAATCGATGGCTTAATATAGAAAGGGCGTAATTCAATTGGCAGACAAATTTCAAAGTCGTCATAAATTTCTTTGTTATTTTTTTGGTTTGAAATAAAATTTGTTGCCTCTTTTTTGTTTAAATTTTCATTAAAACATTTTTTTTGTAAAATTTTTTGAAGTGTTTTCCTCCACTGTGAACTACGAAAAAATCGAGCTACGACCTTTCTATATTTAACGATCAAAATGTATTTTTTTTATTATTAACAAGTGAGTCTTTTTGTAAAAATCAAGTTTCCGGATTAAAACGTACATATGCTAAATGTCGAGGTTAACTATCCACTCAAAATCAGGTACGATTGAATTTTTGTTTAATAATTGTGTCCGTATTTTCAAATCTTAGCCCGATTGTTAAACAAATTTTTCAATATAACCTGTGCACTTTACATCTATCAAACTTGTGAGATTTTGCGGTAAATCTTTTTTAAAGGATTTAATTTAATATATTCCATGTAGATATCGCAAACATATAAAAAAATAAAGAAATAAACAATAATAAATATATTATTGTTTATTTGAATTAAATTATTTGTAAAAAAGGATCTACATATATATAAATACATAAGTACATATTTAATACCTACGTACATGAGTATGAAAACGCCTTTAATATTTCACAAGTCTCTTTATGCTTCTTCCTTTTCAATATTAATCAGGGATAGTACCAGATGCTACTTTAAATTCTATATTAAACTTAACTCAAGTTTAAGTTAAATTTTACAGTTTTTAAAAATAAATATAAATATTTGTGTTTGTTGTTGACGAGTTTTTTTGCTTTAATGTAGTAAATAAATTATTGTGAGTAAACAGCCTTCTCAATTTATTTCAATTATTCTCTAATCAAATCTTCATTAAAGAATAAGAAGTTACACACGTAAACACTGTGAAAATAAAGGAGAAATAAACAGACAAATGCAAGAATTTGGCAAATACAAATCCATAAGAACAGAAAATGAGTTGGAAAAAATCCTTTTCGCCCTAAATTTTCACAAAAAATTTATATTTTTGCGTTTTATTTAATTTTTTTTATTCTGTTTTTATTTGTATTTTTTTATTTGATGCTCCCTCTACTGTGTTCTAGGTTTCATCATTCGAAAATTTATCATCGTCTTGGTATTAAAAATTGGTTTTCTTAGTGATTCTTTTTCATTTCGTTTTATTCTTTTCGTGTGTCATTTCAGTTAAGCTTCAAGACTCATGGCTTTTCTTTCTCGGTTTTCTTTGCATTACAACTGACCAATACAAAAAAATTAAACCTTTTAAGACGAGAAAAGAATAGTTTGAGTTTGTAACAAAAACGCTCTCATTGATGGAGTACGTTGGAAGTAAAGAAGAAAAATTGAATGCATCCATTAGTTTCGAATGCAAGTAATATTTTCAAAGTCAACAGTCAGAAACTTTGTTTAAAACTCCGGAGAAATCAGGAAATTATTTTTTTTATTCCTGATATACAAATGTATGTATATAAATAAATACATACACACATAAGTATTAGATGTAAAGCGGCAAAAATAATCAAAAAAAAAAAACAAGCAAAGGGAACAACCGTATGAACAGCCGCTGAAATGTGAATGAAATTTTTTTCAAATAATAAAATCAAGATTTTTTATGCGATTCACATAGTGAAAAGGGTAACCGCTCCCACAGGTCCCTCGGTGCTCCTAAAAATGTCAAACGTGAGACCGACCACAGTTAATTTTTCCTTCCAAACAGTTTTGTGGAACATACTTACCCCCTATCTCCAGCCCTCAACAGGGTTGCCATACAAAATTTAAAAAAATTATGGTTGGAGCCCATACAACTTCCCGCAGTCGCCCTTAGGCGAATAAAATGTATCACAAACTCCTATTATTTTTTTCTCTCAAACATATCCCTAGAACATACTTACCCTCAAACTTCATCACCTAAGGAAGCTGTCATACAAAATTTACAAAAATTATGTAAAAACGCCCATAACTTCCGCAAAGTAGGCCTTAAAGAACTTAAGTGTAGGACAAATCCCCATTAATTTTCTCTCCCAAATATATTTCTAAAATACACGAACATATTTCGAAAACTCTATAAAGTTTTATTTTGGCTGTGTTAGCGACTATTTCATTGCAAAAACTGAAAATTTTATCTTGGCTATTTTTAATGTGTTTTAGCCATGAAGCCTAAAGAAATTGACCATACTGTTGGCCGGCAGGTTTGCTGGAGTTTGTGCTTTTCAGCTATTTAATTAGGTTGTAAGCTTTAAGTTATATTTTAAACCAAGTTGCAGAAATTTTTAATAATTCCCTGTTCTTAAAGCATTCAAAAGTAGTCTTAAGTTAAGGTACTTAAGATTTAGCATAGCCGAATGTTGCGCTTTTACTTATTGCGGTTTAATTTGTTTGTCCTACAAACCTAAAAAATGCGTTTGCCAAATAAACAAAGAGAAAGCAAGCAATTCGACATTCATATTCTCTATCAATTTAACATACAATTTAGTCTAATCCTCTTAAAACCAAATCTAAATTATTTGAAACATTTATTGTGGTCACAAGATATTAAGAGGCTCATTTAACACTCCTTGAATAGGAAGGAACTAAAGGCACACATACATAAACATATCTTAATACATAAGTATCTTTAAATTACAAATTGAGAAAAACCGCAACAAATTTATACAAAAACACTTAACCCCAATTTTTGACTTAAAATTTAAATATTTACGTAGTTAATTTTCTTTCAAATTCATGCAACACTTACAAAAGTTTAAGTTTTTCAGTTTTTTATTGATTAAAGTGTTTTGTTATTTTTTAAGTAATGCCGACACTAAGAAATATTGTAACAAAATTTGTAAATTTCAGTTTAAACAGCTGTGAAATTAAAGTAAAAAAAACAGACGGTCGAGACCGACCATATAATACCCTTCACCACAATTTATTATATATGGGGCACCACGGTATACACAACGTGTCCTGGAGGACATTTGTATGGAAGCTTTGTCAAAAAATGATCCGATCATTACTAATAACAAAAGGATTGTTTCTATGCCAAACAACTTACATTTACACAAAAACGTATGAACACCCAGACGGTATAATTAAATGTTGGGTTCAGACATTACAAATATCTGCCCAACCGCAATTCTATCCTTACCACTTATGTGAAGTGGGTATAATGATGCATGTTATGATGTATGTTTAATATATATTTTTAGCCTGAAAATTTTTCAAAACCATGTGGTTTAAAACATGATATATTTACACATAATTTACACGCGAAAAATTCGCCACTTATGTTTTATTTAAGGCTTAAGCAAATATAAATAACTTTGTATTTAAACAAAACTTAAATACTGCATTCAAAAACTGGTGTCTAAATAACTGATAACTGATGCATTGTTGTATATAAAAGAAGTGTGTATATGTACGAGTTAAAGCCTTATATTAGAGTATACGTACATGTACGTATGAATGTAAATAGACTTAAAACCGATAAAATAAAGCGTATAAACACTTTACACTTTAATAAGAGAGTACTCGTAGGCCTGTAAGTGGCGGCTAAGCTAAAGTACACATTTTGATAAACCACAAAAATACCCATATGTATAGGGTGACCACTTGTACTAATTTCATCAGTACATGTACTGGTTTTTCAAATAGTGTACTGCTCGAAAATTTGTGTACTGAAATGTTTTAATTTTTGAAAAAAGTACTGATTGTACTGATTTTACAAGAAAATTTGATATAATAAAAAATGTTTTTCAAAAATTTGTTAAACTAGAGCAAATAAAAAAAAAACAGAAAGTGTACTAAAATGATATTAATCCCCCATTGTTATAAATTTTTTTTAAATTTATTTTCTTAATAATATATCGACCTGCGAGCTGTTCTTTAACTATAAGAATACAGACACCTGGAGGGAAGAAAGTGATTTTTATTCGACTGCTTTAATTGGACTTCGTTCCTAAAGTATTAACACTAAAAAGCGTACTGATTTTGATCCTGAAATAAATGTCGCCCTTAATAAGTACATTCTTAAAGTTATCGATAATTGTAGAAACAAAATTTTAAGAAATTAACAATATTTATTAAAGAGACAAAAATATATTGCAAAAAAAATCTAAAGCAACAAAAAAAAATTATTACTTGCATTAAACAAATGCTTTTGCCTGAACTATGTATGTATATACATACATATATAATGTAAAGTGTATCTTTAGCTGGAGAAGAACTATCGAAATGTGTAGCTATGGTTTCCCAGCTCAGAAGGTCAAACTTGTTGATAGATGGATGGTAATTAAGGTACGAAATTTTATTAATTTTTTTTTATCTATAAAAATGTGTTTTTTAAAAGAAGGACAACAACAACATTAACCTAAAAATTAAGCGTATCGATTAACAACAACCAGACAAATTTTATGAAGAAATAATATTGAGAAGAAAAGAAAAAAAGTAATAAATCTACTAAGAACAGACACACTAACCTTTTTGTGCATGTAAATATGTAAGTACTGAATGTTAAAGGGATAATTTTTGGTAAATTCTGTTATCTTTTACAAGCACAAATATCAATTAATTATTTGCAACATTATTTGAAATGGGTCTTTACCCCTAATTTTAATTATTTCCTATTAAAAAATTTCTAAAATTAATTGTTATTCTTTTACGTACAGTACCATGAAATTTAAAAGCTTTTTTTACGATGTTCTATCTATATCTATTTTTTTTTAAATTTTGCAGGTAAAGTAAAAAGTCACAACAATTCAAATAGTCCTTAAAACGCTTATCGATTCTAATTTTAACACATTAAATATTTTTAAAAAATGCACTTGCGGCGTATACGACCAATTTTTTTAGAGTGTGGAGTAGATATTGCAGAACAATTATATTTATTGTAAATTCTGAGTCAATATACATGCATACTTATGTGTTTAAGTTTCCGAGATATAGCATATTAGAAGTTCCATTAAAATAATGTTTTTGGGGCCTGTTCTGCTTTTGGCTCCTATCTAACTCACATTTACCCATCAAACTAAAGCTATTCTGTAGCAGGTTTAAAGTCGATAACTGTTTTACTTTCCCTGATAAGGCCCATGAAAAATTTTAAAAATTTGTTATTGTAATCTCTATTTGTTTTGCTATTGTTTTTATTCATGTTAAATATGTAACGGGATTTTTGTCTTACCATTTTTTGAGTATGATTTTCGTTGCAGTTTGGAGAGTTCCAGGTTCGAATCCCAACTACGACAATTAAACAAAATATTTCCAAATAATAAACATTAAATATACATATATAAAATAAAGACAAGATAAGTATAAAACCGCTTTTCTTTAATAAAACTCCAAAAGTAAAAAAAACTTAGTTTTAATTTTTGGATTGATCCCTTAAATGCTTAAATCAATATATTTTAGCTTACATTAAGTGCGGCTTAAAATCAAAACTAATCATTAATTGCTTAGGTGTGGCTTAGTAAGGTTTAAGAAGACCCATTCTCTCCAAGTTTTTGACACTGATACGGCTTGATTTAAGTAAAAGTTACTTGGTTTAGTTTTGATTTGAAAGAAGCCAGTAGTCTCAGAATTAATTAATATATAAAACCATATGTATATGCTTTGTAGGGCCGAAAAAAAAATGTTGTAGAAATAGGAAATTAAACAACAAACTGATATATGTGTATCCTTGACAGGGTATCCTTATCGGAAGGGTATAACAAATTGTTGGATAGAAAAAGGCGGAATGGTATTACCATATCAACCGATAATTATATAATTAAATTGAGGCGACATCTATCAAAAACTGTTGCAGCTATCGACTTTAATCCTGCCACAAAGTAATTTTATATTGATTTTTTTATGTTTTGAATACTGGATCAGTGGAGAAACAGAAGAATAATGTAAAGATTCGACACAACTGAATTTAGCTATCTGGTTATTATTTGCTTTAATTTTAATAGAGAACAACAATATTTGGGACATTCATTCACATAAAGTATATTTTGGCTTAGTGTATCATAAATATTTCATCGTTTGATTATATAAAATTGTTGAACGATGTTATGAGTAAAAACTCGAGATTCGTATTTAATTATGTATTCATACTTACTCGGTTGCCCTGAATATTATTAAATATTTTTTGTGTAAAGAGATAAGTCATAATAGATTTTGTTTTAAATACATAATCCGTCAATATCTCCAACAAGTGTAAACATCTTTCTTTAACATTAAAAACATATAAATATTGTTTGACGTCGAAAACAAATTCCTAATAAACTCTTAAAATCCATAAATCTTAGTTGAAGTAGAACTTCGTTAACACGCATTTTATTAATGAATAACTTAAACACACATTTACCAATACAATTTTGTTGGTTTTTCTTTATTAAATCTTACAGTAAACCTTTTACTTAATGGGTCTTACAATATACACCCACAATGTTTGTGAAAAGGATTATGTCATACAAAACAAAATATTTTGTTTGTTAAAAGCTTAGCAGCTCTTAAGTACTTGTACAAGTATTGCTAAAGTGACTTTTAGAACGAATTATTTATATGTCCTCCCATTAACTATACTTATCGAATAGAAAATGAATTAATATAAATAAGTTTATTATAAATATCTAAAATAAGTTTATAGTATATTATGAAAGAGACTTATTATGTGTTTTAGTTTGGCAGGTTTTAATAAAATGGCACAACCGGGTTCATCGATCAGTTCAAGATAATTTTTTGGGTAAAATCGGTGGG